>PVKM010029987.1:0-17459 GCA_004027735.1 Carollia perspicillata | reverse complement strand
TATGAGCAATATGATTTGCTCACACATTAATATAGAAATACTATGGAAGAAAGTCCTGCTTTTACTTCTTTTTAGATGTCCAGATCTCTCTTAAGCTAAACAGTGAAATTAGCCCAGATGCAATATTTGCATAAAACTCAGGTTCTTGTATCCATATTTAGCTTGTAGAACCACTCTAATGTTTGATATTTCTGAAAGAGTTTGTTTGTTAACTACAAAATCTTTTTAAATCTTCATGTTACAAAAAAGTTTCACCAAAATGTAGCATCTGCCTTCAAAAAGAACCTTCTTAGATCCGGTTTATTTTCTAGTTGTCACTAGTTTCAGAAGACCTAATTATGTACCTGTACTAGGAGACAGTGAGTTAACACTGTTTTGAAAATTGATGACAATCAGTTTAAGAGTTAAAGTGCCAGAGGACTTCGGAGCCTGTAAGTTTTGTGCTTTTACTAGACGGCTACTTATATAATGATTGCGATGTAGCTGAACTTTTTAAATGTGGAAATTCTAGTCACAGAGTTTGCTCTGTAGTCATCTGCTTTGGAAATAAATTAATTACAAAGGGAATCTATGCATATAATTTTATTTTAAGGAAACAAGACACAAAAAGCAATGTCCTCTGTAACACTAGCTCCACAAAATGCCCATTCTCTCTTCCACCCATTGTCACCCAGGATTTCTGCTGTACCCCAGCTGACTTTGCTCATTCACCAATCTTACTATGCATATTCTTCTCACTTTATTACCATTATTTGCCCATTTTGTTTTGGCTTTTGACAGTTAATCAGGAACCAAATGAGAGATCTGCTTACTGTTAGTTCAAAGGTTCTACAGATTATGTCCGCACAATTGTCCCCTGAGCCTCCTTTATCATCGCCCCCCCCCACCACCATCCTCAAGACAGTGATTTAACTGTTTTTGTAACCCCATCTCCTTGCATCCTCCTCAGCTGTCCTTTTCTGCTTTATTTTCTCTGAGAAGTTTCCTCAATTTTTTTTCCAAATTTAAAGATTAAAATTAAGAAGAATAATGGAACTAGATGGATGGACATTCATTCTCTAAACCTGAATTCCTTTATGAAGCCTTTAAAAATCATATTTATTCATTCATTTATACCATGTCATATTCCAGGAAGGAGTATGGGTGACTTCTAAGACATATACAAAAGATAATAAAATAAATACATTAAAAAGTGGGGAAAGGAAAAGAAATTGAATCAAGACTATATCACTCTTCAAATACATCACAAAGGCCATTTTTTAAACAGTTAGGGAGTTTTAGGTGCAGCCCTAGTCTCAATAGGATATTTTTTAATAAATATCTCTACAATTGCGAGAAAACAAAAAGAGAAAGAGCATCGGTTTAAACTTCCATAGACATTTTGTTTTAAGACACATAAATTCTCCAAAATCTGCTCTTCCCAAAACAGGTCTTTTAAAATGAACAAAATTGCACTACATGTGTTGATTTTTTATCACCATGTCGATTGTCTATCGTTTAGTCAATCTTCAGAGAGTGACATTTATGTTTCTGGAATTGTGTGTGCCATATAAGTTTTTATCCCCTAGATTATCTTAGTCTAATTGGAAAAACAGATGTGTGTATACAATTCCAGCAGAGCAAAAAACCATGTCAATGGAAGGATATACAGAAACTCAATGTGAACTGTAAAAATTTTGAAGGCACAGGTCCAAATGCAGGTCACCTACTTCTCTGTTGCTAGATTTATCTGAGACTCAATTCTCTTTTTTAAGAGGTGGGTATAATGATAACTATGATATTGGCTTGCAATGAACATCTTAATTTTTTTTAGTATAACTAGCACCGTCCCAGGAAAGCTTTTCGTAGCCCACACAATAGTGTCACTTCCCCCATTAGACCATCTCCTAGCACCATGTGTCCCTCCTTCATAGCACTTATCACAGCTGTAAGTTTGTAATTATATCTGTGCTTCTTTGATTAACGTGTATCCTCAGTACCTAGCCCCATTCCTGGAACTTAGTAGATGGCCAACAAATTTAGGTTGACGAATGACTAACTGAATGAATGAGTATGTGCTTGAATAAAGATTGAGCCATAACAGGGCATATACTGAGCTTCGTTCCTGACCTCTTGAGTGATGCCATAGCCTTGGCGACAAAACTCCCATTGTTACCATAGAAAAATATCATTATAAATAGCTCTTCAGCAGTGTGTTTAGAAATTCACTGGATAAAAACTTTGAAGGGTTGTGGCTGTAATCTATATTAATTTTATTCTACTCCATGTCATGTAGCATTGATATGGATAAAAGGTCCACCTTGCTTTTATTCTATTGAGGAAAGTAATTAAACTCTTGGTTTTAGGGTTACATAATCAAATCAGAAACAAACTTTAAAAAATTGCACCTTGAATCATTTTAATGTTTAGTATTCATTCCCAGATATCAGTTACAGTAGCAAGGAGAGAATTTTTCTTTAGGTCCTTTAATCCAGTAGTATATAAGCTAACCTATTGATTCTCTGTGTGTTGAATAAGTAGCACAAAATTGAAATACATATCTCTTTGGAGCATTTTTAACTTCACGGTGACTTGTACCATGAGGACAGTATGAGTGTATGAGGCAAAAATACTCTTCATTCTTGGGAATTGTATATAATCACCTAATTAATACCTGGCCTAATCTGTACTTTTGATGAATGCAGAAACTTTCATTTTTTTTCCTTTCTTCTTTTTATTGTATATTTTTCCATGACCATTTATCCCTCCAGGCCCTCTCCCACCTCCACTCACCACCTTTCATTTTTCTTATTCTTTGATCCCAATACACTGCCTGGCTCTGTGTATGTATGTAATACATTGTCATTTAATAATAGAATTATGATTAAGCAATTGAAAGATTAAATAAGTGAAAATAGATGTAAGAACTCAAACAATGCTTTATTCTATCTAAGGAAGAAAGTTTGCTGGACTAATAGGACCCCAAAATTCCCTACCCAATATTTTTTAAAAATCCTCACTTTTGTTCACTATTTTGAATTTTGTAAGCTATTAAACTTTGGTGTGACTTAGTGTCAACACCCTCGACATGAAAGATCAGCAAGAACACACCTATGACAAACAAGGTTGGATTTAATTTTCATTGGAGTGTGCCAATGGGCATCCCAGCAACTGGATGCTAGGAATGACTTACTTCAGGATCTCAACTTGTATTTGGCGATTGGGGATGTATTCAGGCAAGAGGGAATTCACTCTGATTGAGTGCTATCAGAAAATGGAGGTGATTCTATAATTAGGCACATTAATGTATTTTAATCTGGAAAAAGGAAAGAAAAGAGAGGCACTAAAACTATCATTGGCAAATATGCAACAGTCAGTCACATTAGTTGGACAAGGAGGGTATTAGGTATTTTGTGACATGGGCAATGTTTATATTTTGTCATGTTCAGCACTGTCTTGTCCATGTTTTGATCTAGCATGATCCCAGAGTGGCCGTTTCTCATATTGATGTTTTGTGAAATTGTTGACATTTAACTGAACACCAGGAAGTATGTAGCTGGGAGTGCCAGGCCAGCTCCTGGATGTCAGGGGTGCTTTCTCTTTCTTGCTGAGAAAGCGACATAAAAAACTATTATCATATATTCTATTTAGGCCTAACAGGTTTCTTAGTTTCCTACCAGAGTCTAGTAACTAAGAAATTAGTCAAAGTTGGGGTTGTTTTCACAGGGAAGGATGGGTGATAAATTTTAAAAGAGGAAGAAGGCAGAAAGCAATACTTCCTTAGAGAAAACGTGGATGTTCAGGGTTCATATGCAACATGAGAAAAAAATAGATTGTGAGCTTTACTTACTTTGTGTTTTAAATTGTTGTGGCTGAATTTTAGAAAGAGAATTTTGTAAAAACTATGACAAAGACAAAGCTGTAAATTGTATGTTTATTCAATTTACAAAGAAATATGATTTTATAAAATTATGACACATAGAAAGTTGGACTTCCTGTTTTTACAAAGGTTATGTACCACTGTTACCAAAATAGACATAAAAGTAGTATAAATGACATGGGGTCCCATCTTTACACAAAATGCTCTAGTCCATCTAGATTGATACTTAAAATTTGGCACTTTTCTTTTTAAATGTCACTTTAAAAATAATTACACTTTGAGTGATTCATATGATCTCTGATTAAATAATTAAAACCACTGAAAAGGCTTTTATTCTGAAATATTAGAACATGCAAGGTTTTATATATTTAAGTATATTTAAAACTTCTCTTTATAAAAGATCAATCAAATAACTCAAAGATTATATCTCTTTTCTTTACTTTTTTGTTTTTAATCATCCATCATATCCTGGCAGTGACGTTAGCCATTTTGGACTGGTTCCCAGGACATTTAACAGGCATTCATCTTCAGAAACTCAATTGCTTCCTGTATGGGTGAACTCTGGAACATAAAACCTGCCCTTCCACTCACTTGGAGGTGAAACTTGTAGCGTGGCTTGTGCATGCCTTTTGCTGAAGGCATGACTATCCTTGTAGCTTCTCCCACAAGAAAGTTCCCAACTCTCCCATCCTTCTCATCAAAGCAAATGCTGCCAGGAAGAGCTCTAAGCACACAATTAGTTTTATTTTAGTCCCTGATGTTTCTTTCATTCACGTGTGAGGTCCTTTCCTCCCATAATTTTAGGACAGTATTTATGTTTTTCACTTGAGGGAAAACATCCACACCTATACCCACATTCACTGCATACTATTGAGGCTGATTCTTTGCAAGGACTGAAGCATACCAATAAAAATAAAACACTACTCAGAGATGTCCCTGAGATTTTACCTACACAGACAAAATCAAGCAGAGATTTGTTAATTTTCCAGTTGATCTACACATTTCTCGATTTGGCTCTCCAGATTAGATTACAATTATTAGACAATGGCCAAATCTTTACTTCATTATGTTAGGTACATCGGACAGATTTAGCACAAACATACTGTTGGTTTCTAAATTTCTTTTAGCACCAGTTTGTTTTGGTAGTATACTAAGTATGCCCTGCTTAGAGCTGAGATAATTATCACATAAACATAACTGTAAAACAATTTATTTAACATAACTGTAAAAAATTTTTTACTTTTTGAACTGTATTATTCATGTTCAATCAATCTTCTGGCTAATTTAAATTGCCAACGCTGTGTAAAACACAAATATACTGATACTGCAAGTCATTCATTTTATGCAGTAAAGATTAATTGAATAGTTTCTAGTTTTTTGATAATAATTCCAAATGATTTAAATTACAATTTACATTGCAAATTCGTACATATAGAAAGGACATGAAATTGAAAAGTTGGATTTAAAAAGTCAAATACAAATATTGGTATAGATTCTTTGGTAGACAAATGATTATTTATGGAGCCCTTTTGTGTTTTAATATTGCTTCCCACAGAATGAAGAACAAAAACATAAGAAAAATAATTATTATGTCAGTAAAGGAAAAAACATTCTTGCAGGAAATAATTATTGGGTTGGCCAAAAACTTCATTTGGTTTCTTCCTATAAGATGGCTCTAGTAGTGCTTACTTGTCTTTAACTTCCTTTGTAATAATTTTATTAAACTGTATTGCGACAGCTGTCATACCAGTGTGCATTCGAAAAAAACTTATCAAAATTGGTGAATTTTTGTGTAGCCATTTTAATATTGAAGATGGAAGAAAATAAGCAACATTTTTGGCATATTATACTTTATTATTACAAGAAAGATAAAAACACAGCTAAAATTTAAATAAAGATTTGTGCAGTATATGGAGAAGGTGCTGTGATTGATTGAAAGTGTCAAAAGTTGTGTGTGAAGTTTCATGTTGGAGATTTCTTGCTGGATGATGCTCTATGGTCAGGTAGACCAGCTGAAGTTGAGAGTGATCAAATTAAGACATTAACTGAGAACAATCAATGTTCTACCATGTGAGAGGTAGTCAACATACTCAAAATATCCAAATCAATAAAGTTATTGAGGAAAATAAAAAGCATGTCTTTTATTTTAAGGAAAACTATACAGACTTTTTGACTAATGCAATAGATGATCAAGTAGAGTAATTGAGGATTATGAAAGCACTATTTACAATGGTATGAGTAGGGTTAAGGTAAACCATCAAAGATTGGAAAGGCATCCAGAAGAACTAGCAATAATGTGCATGAGATACCACCCCCAGGTCAGAAGGCATGAGGGAACAGCAAGTAATGAAACTTGGAGAAGGCAGTAAAACAAGGCCTGCGGAAGCTGTGTCTGAAGTACAAAGATTCAGGCACCTCCCAGCCTTGACCCAGCAGTGAGGGAGCTGAGCAAATAAAAGTCAACTTTTTCTGCCCTCCGATTTTCTGACAGTGTGTCCCATGGGCCAGAGACAACTGAAAGGTTGAGGGACAGGAAAACCAGTTATATAGTCAGACTCTCAGAGCATAGAACAAAGTGGAGAAGACTGGAGAATAGGTTTGTGGGACAAATGGAGAATATCCAACCCAATGAATTGCATGGAAGAGGAAGGGCAGGAAATTAGCATATGTGTAATTGCATGTCAAAAGACAACTGGAATAAGAAAAACAAGTAAAGATATTATAAAAGAAAAGTTTCCTTAGGAACCTCCACTTTAAATATGATCACTGTGCTCTGGACAATGTCGGTGAAAAAGAATTACATCTAAATGCATTTTGTCCAAAGTATAAAGTAAAACCATATAGGGTTTGGGGAAGACGGTTTACTTACAAATTAAACACACATTAAACTGGTCTCGGTATGCACAATCGAATGCTGAAGCAACAACAACAATAGGAATGCAGTTATATCTACAAGATTTTGAAAGAAAACGATTTTAAGTTGACAATTTCATACTCAGTCAACTTGTCCTATATGTGTAAAGAAACCAAAAATGCATACTCATATTTAACAAGTACTTATTAAATGCGTATATATATGTTCATGTCCAATAAGTACTTGTTAATGGGTTAATGGATGAATATGTATGTATATATGTATATGTGTGTGCGTGTGTATATATATCTGCATATATGCATATATATTCTGCAGTAATGTCCAAGATGTTGGTGATAGAAAGACAAGTTGAAGGATTGTGCTGATGTGCTGTAAATGACTTTGAAAATAAAAGCAGCAACATTTCCAGGAAGAACATTGGCTTGGGAGCCCACAGTTCAAGATTTGAGATCTGGTTCCTCTACACCTGCACCGTCTGACCCCAGGCATGAGGTGAGGGTGGAGGGAACAAAAAGAAAGTGGAAGGCCAGCAGAAGGGTCTGAATTCTTGAGTGATGTGATTCAATTACCTCCAAAAGATCTCCACAGATGAACATGCAATTACTATTCATTGCAACTAATACTACTGATAATGATAACAATCTATCCCTTCACTGGGCCCTGTTCTAAACAGGATTACAGACACTGACACAGATTAATCACATTAATGGTCAGCATCCTAGGGGCCATGGTCACTATGGTTTGGATGATTCTGCATTCCAAATGGTGGAGTAAAAGAATCCCAGGTATGACTCTGGTCATTCAATACCATCTTCGCTAACCTCTGAACTCCGCCTCATCTAACCTAGGACATCCCCTCTCCTGATGATCATATTTTTGAAAGTAGTGGTAACAACAAAAGTGACCTTCCTTTAATCAGGATCCCAAACTACTAATATTTAGAAACTGCTTCCAGGAAGCAGTTATAGGGTAACTGGAGCCTATGATCCGGAGCAGTGGACACAGACACTGGAGACTGTAGTTCTATTTCTATGGCCCTAAATAGCCAGAAATGGGACTTTGGTTTCCCTGCCTATAACATAGTAGTATTACTGAAAAAAATGCATACTCAGATATGAATAGGCACAAAAAATATAGCATCTATATATTTTTCTTGAAAAACATTTCTTAAATATACACTATGAGAGAGAAAATAAAAAGAACAGATGAATACAACAATTATGTTATAAAGTGGTGCTGGTTGTCAACAGCAAAGCAGTTTAAACACATACACAGCTAGAAATTTAGCTACAAAACAAAATAAGAATGTCAAAATGTTTTTAAAATATGTGGAAGAACTGTAAGATAAAGATTAATGTCATAATAACACTAATAAAGAATTCAAATCTAGTAACAAGATATCAGTGGTTTTCAACCTTTTTCATCTCAGGACACACATAAATTAATTACTAAAATTCTACAGCAGACCAAAAAAATATGGCACACTGGTGTGCCACAAGAATTTCTAAAACATGCAAAACTCGACTGTACAGTCAAAGACACTCAGCCCTTTTCCTTCAGATTGTCAAATAAAAAATGACAACAGCCACCTGGTGTGAATAAATAAAAATTATAACTATTTTTTTATTAGGCTGGCAAAAAATACTTGTATAACATGTCTTTTAGTGTGCCACAAATTATCATTTACTCATGTTCTAAAACTGTCAGGATATGTTCCTTAAGAAAAACGTAGTGTGACCTACAGGTGCTCCTTCTATATGCTTCTCTGTGAGAAGGTGGATGGCCATCCACCCAGACACCTTCGGGCTCTCACTTATTTACTCATAAATGCTTGCATGCATTTATTCAGCAAATATTCATACTTTCACTGGGGAAAAAATCTTCGAATTGCCTGATCTACAAGTAGTATAAGAAACTTGTTTGAGAGAAGAGATATCTAAGAGTAATTTTCTTATTCTTGTTTCTAAAATTAGTATTTATTTTTTCTTTATTATACAATAAAAACATTTGCTGAAGAAAACATCAAGAAGTACAGATTTTCGCTCTCTTCCTCGGCGCCGCCTGTGGAGGTGGCGGCCATCTCTTACTTGGCACCGTGGCAGCCCTCAGACCCCTTGTGAAACTCAAGATTGGCAAAAAGGGGACCAGGAAGTTCACTGGGCACCAGTCAGACAATTTTGTCAAAATTAAGCAGAACTTGTGGAAACCCAGAGGCACTGACAATAGGGTACACAGAAGATTCAAGGGCCTGATACTGATGCCCAACATTGGTTATGGAACAACAAGAAAACAAAGCACATGCTGCCCAGTGGCTTTGGGAAGTTCCTGGTCCACAACGTCAAGGAGTTGAAGTGCTGCTGGTGTGCAACAAAACTTACTGTGCTGGGACTGCTCACGATGTCTCCTCAAAGAACGGCAAAGCCATTGTGGACAGAGCCGGCCAGCCGGCCATCAGAGTCACCAATCCCAATGTCAGGCTGCGCAGTGAAGAAAATGAATAGGCACGTTGTGCGCACATTGTATGTGTGTTAATAAAACCTTAAAAATTATGCCATAAAAAATGCAGATTTTTTTGAAATCATGCAATTCTACTATTTAAATATAACTGCTATAGACAATGTTTAATTGTATCTGTAGACTTCAGCCATCATGTATACAAGTATATGCACACATGTATTCATGTTTTAAATGATAGGATAGAGTTTGAAATTTTTCATTTCCTTAAAAAATATTTTAGAATCTTTTTAGTCACGAATGACAGGACACTCAATGCCATATGGCTTAAAGAAGGAATTCATTGGCTCTTATAAATGAAAGGTTTACACATGAGACATAGCTTGATACAGTGTATGATTTAACACTTTAGATAACTCTGAGAGTATATCCTATTAAGGTAAAAACAAATTTTTATTATGTAACACAGGCAAATATTTTTACATGTGATGAAAAATAAATATTTTACATATCAACAAGTATGCTTTCATAACATTATCAGGTAGGATATTCCATTTTTAGACATTTCACACTTTATTTAACCAATCCTTTTCTATTATGTGTGTGTGGCTCACGTGCTATTGAGTTGGCTCCCACTCCTATGAACGGGTGATGTCTACAGTGTCTTCTTCTCCCCAGCCCTGCTCAGTTCCTGAAGACTTATGCCTATGGCTTCCTTTATGGAGTCAATTCATCTCAGATTTGGTCTCCCTCTCTGCCCGCAGCCTTCTAGATTTCCAAGCATTATTATCTTTTCTCACGTACCCTGCCTCCTCATGATGTCTGTAGTAGGACAGCTTTATTTTTTATCATTTTTACCTCCAGGGATGTTTCGAGCTTAATTCTCTCTAAGACGCACTTGTTTGTCTTCTGACAGTCCGTGGTATCCATCGAGTTCTCCTCCAGCACCTTATTTTGAGTGAATCAAGTTTTTTTCTTATCAGACTTCTCCACTGTCCAATTTTCACATCCGTATACAGTGACTGGGAATACGAGGACAGGGATGACGTCAGCCTTGGTCTCTAATGACATGTCGTTGCCCTTGGTCTTTCCTAGCTCTTCCCTGGCTGCCCTTTTAAGTCGCGGTCTTCTCTCAATTTCTTGGCTGCAGTCTCCCTTTAAAATGATGACTGATCTAAGATGCGCAAAAATGTTTAACAATTTCTGTCTTCGTTTTCTATGTTAAGGTGTCTTTTCTGCAGTCAGGTTTTTCACCTTCTTGGTATGCACATACAGTCCTGTCCCGACACTTGCTTCTTTCACATTCATCAGAAGTCAGTTCAAATCAGTGCCACTTCGTGCCAATAAGAAGTTGTCATCTGCAGGTTTCACATTATTGATATTTCTTCCACCAATTTTCACCCCTCCTTCCAATTTTTCACGTGATGTATTCTGGGTACAGATTAAACAAGTAGAAAGGTAAAATGCACCATTGTCTGAGACTTTTGACTACAAGAAACCATTCTGTCCCTCTGTATTCTGTCCCGACAGCAGCTTCCTACCCACAATACAGGTGAAGCATCAGGACATTCGAGTGCTGAGGCAGATTCTTTATTTTTCCCAGAGGAACTCCTAGCTTTTTGTGAGCCACACTGTCAAAAGTTTCACTGTAGTCTGTAAAACATTCTTCTGAATGTCTTCTGAAACTCTTCTTCTGAAACTCTTCGGAGCACCCCAGTATCCAGTGATTGTTGACACTTAGATCTCAGATGTTCCCTCTTTTTCTGAATGCAACTGGAACATCCAACATTTCTTGCTCCATATAAGGCAGAAGCTATTGTTGGATCACCTTAAGCATCACTTTATTTGTGTGGGAATTTGAGCAACAGTCGCAGAGTGACTGTACCTCTTGGCAACTCCTTCCCTGAAGATTAGAATCTGTAGTGAACATTTCCAGTCTGTAGGCCACTGGTTTGTTTTCCATATTTGTTAATACGTCCTTGTTAGAATTTGACAGATTCAGTCTCTGTGGCTTGAAATAATTCTTTTGGTATCCTATCTACACCTGGTGATTTATTCCTTCCCAATACTTTCAGTTCAGCTTTCATTCACTTTCTGGAATTACAGGTTCTTCCTCATAGGAACCTTTTTCAAAGGTACCTGTCATCCTTTTGTCTAACATAAAATAATGATTAAAAAGACAGACTAAAAATGAAGATGATTTACTTTGGGCAAGTTATTTAACTTGAGTTTTTTTGTCTGTAAAATGAGGATAATAATGGAACCTACCTAATAGTTATTTTAAGGTTGAAATGGATTAATTCATGCAAATTGTTCAAAGCAGTTCCTGGCACATAGTGAGCACTCACTATTACTACTACTACTACTACTACTACTACTACTACTACTACGACTTCTATTTAATATCAGAGTAAAGAATATATTCCACATATCAGGTAGGAAATTTAGCTCAATGCTTTTATTCTCTTTTTCTCTTTGTTTAAATAAGCTTGATTTGGAATCTATAGAGAATCACAAGATTATTTTATTAGAAAAAATTATTTAAACTAGTCAATCACAATTTCTTTAGAAAAAAGGCACTGATGTGTCCATTTGGTGTCTAGGTTGGCCATTATGGTCATCTGGTCTAGTACATGCACAAGAAAAGGAATTAAGTGTAGTATATTTTTATTATTAAAAATGGTAATTAAGTTTATTTTTTCATGGTACTTTTCAATATTATAAAAATTGTATATATTAAAAATAATAATCATTGAAGATTCGTTATGTGCCTGGTGCTCTAAATTCATTATTTCAACCCTTTAAGCTAGGTTTTTGGTGGGGAAACCGAGGCTCAGAGAAGAGAAACACCTCGTGCAGAGTTACACAGATCCCCCTACATCGTGAACTTGGTATTTCAGCTCCAGCCTACTCGATCCCCAAGCAGTTCCAGGATGGCCCTGCCCTGTCTTCTTCTTGGGCCATGGTGGCTTAAGCTCTGCATTTAAGAAATGCTGGTATGCACGGTCATGAGAGAATGAGCGATGACTGAACAATTTCTGCAAGTCTTTCCTTTAAACCAGGTAGAGCTCAAATTTCCCCGCCATCAGCAGGGATCACAGGCAGAACTGCAGCTCAAGCACTCTCGGCTTTGGCGAGGCTGCTGTCTGTGATTCTGGGCCTGGAACCAGGCTGCTTTCCCCCAAGTTTCACTTAGTTCTCTCCAAGTGACTGAAAAAACTCAGAACAACCTAACAGACGGGGGCACAGAAGAATGCTAAAGTTGCCTGAACAGTAATAATCTTTGCTCTATGGATAGTAAAATGAGAGGATACTGAATTATCATTAGGTCTTAGATTTCCTACTACATGCTAAAAAATAAAAAAATAAAGCATTTTTCCTCTCATATCAAGTTGATCTTATTTTCTTTCAATCTAAATGAACTTTAAATACTTCAAGCCTATGGTCAAACTTACTTTAAGTTAATTTTCTGTAATTACAGATTGTCTCTATCATATACTAAATAAATACTAAAATCTAAAAGTAAACCAAGAAATGTCATATGCATATTCACTCAAAATTGGGGCATTTTTATTATAGAGTAATAAGATAGGTGTCGTCATCAACATTTTTTTATTTATAAAAGATGGACCGAGAAGGAATGGGTCAGGTCAGACATTCTCAACTGTGTGATTTTAGAATGATACTATAATTAAAGTTAGAACACAGAGCCTGGAATTGAAAGTAGTTGCTTAAACTTAAAAAAAATAAACACATAAATGAAAATCTCCAAACAGCCTATACCAGAGGCTAAAGGGTTAGATAACACCATTGTTCAAAAGAGAAGAGGGGGGAAGGCCTTGCTTTCCTAGTAGAGAAATAATTTAGTTTGGAAGCTGTGCAGAGGGTGTTTTCTTTTTTGAGGAGTCAAATTTATTTCCAGATGGTTTCTCCTCCCTTAACTCAAAAACAAACAAAAAAATTGATTGTGATGAATGGATTCTGTCATGGGAGATCACTTTTCTTTTTCTTGGAAAGAACATGGACAATTGTGATAAAGAAAATGTTTAGGTTTAAAACCTTTGTCTATCCTTAACCGACTGGATTGAGAAGGACTAGACCTGGGAGTTCTTTTCATAGTTTGAAAGATTCGGCTTCGTAGTAGGATCTTAATTTTTAAAATCTTTTAATTTCCTTTCCATTATGTGGCTAGAATACAATGACTGATAAAGAAAAAGCTCATGGCTTGAGGACTAATTTTGATTTAAGAATATAATTAATGTTCCTGGGGTCAGGCTGTGGCCTGGTGGACGCCCCATGGGCTTCCCATGGCTGAACACAGGGAACTAAGCAGGGGGAAATCATCTCTGCAAGCCAGCTGGGCTTCCCTGGTTACCCCTCCCTGGCTTGGCTAACCCCACTGAATCCCCAAGCCCTGCTGGTATCTGCCATGAAGCAGAGCCAGAGGAAATTGATGGAGAAAGTGCCAATATCAGTGCCCCAGAGGATTCCCCTTTGCCAGCATTAGCTATAAAGAAGCTGGTCTCATTCGCTGTTAAAGCTATTGATTTTCTCCCTCCCTCAGGCCAGCCCTGCATTATCCTCCTTCCGGGGTCTGAGAGCTGTGTGTCTCACCAATATGTTTCTTTTAGAACATTCATTTACAGAATCAAAGAAGAACTCCCCTGGGTATCCTGTTATCTTGCCAGCCCTGACCTGAAACACAGCTGGAAAAATGCAGGCAACTTTGTAAATAACGAATCTGACCTTCATCAGTTAGCACTTCCTGGCATGCTTCTTATTCAGAAAGACTAAGAAAACCTGTATTTATTCATTGCCTGCTACATCTTTGGGTACCTATGTCTAAATCCCCTTCTGGTTATGTGTAAATAATTATGATTTCTATTTTCTCCTTAGTGGATATAATTTATAGTTAGTGCTTTCTGCATTCATTCATTCATTCATTTATCTATATTTGTTTATATATGCAATTCCCTCATTCATTCATTCAATACTTACTTATTACCTTTTTATCTACTTCAGGCCAAGGGCTGTGCTAGATGGTGGGGCTTCCATATGGAACAAATCTGACCTGGTCTCTGTCTTCACGATGCTAGCAGAGTATTGAAGCAGAGAGTAAATAAAGAAACGCAAAATCTTCAAGTGTAAATTGTGCCATGCGATATCAGAAAAACCTCAGGGTGCTCTGAAACAGTGTAGCAATTTACAGAGGGGAAACTACAGATGAAGTGATAGTCAAGGTGACACGGCATGGGGGGGGCTGGGGCCCTTGATCTCTGCACGGTCCTCTCTGTGGAGACTGATTAGAAGGATGGGTGCCTGATGCAGGCAGGAGATGAATTAGGAGCCTACTTCCTGAGTCCAGAGAAGAGATGATAGCTCACCTGATAATACAGGAAGGATTGCTGGCAGTAATGATGGTGTTCTTTTTGGCTCATTTCATCAGCATAATACAAGATCAACTGCTGTCTTTTTGTAACTTGTTGCGATAGCATAGATATTATTTTATTGCAGAAGAATTGAAATTTCTGCTTCATTTCTGGAAACCAAAAGTGTAGAATAGGCAACAGAGTAAACTACAGTTGAAAAAGAGATAATATCCCAATCAGCCAGAAACTCTTTCCTTAGCAGTTTCCTGCTAATAGTGAAGGTCATCCTTCCTTACCTTTCTGTTTCCTTGTGTGTGTGCACGTGTGTGTATGTAATAAATGTATGTGTGTGTATTTATATTATATCATTAGAATATTAATTTTTATTTAATATAAATGTCTTTCCATATTATCACACATAGGTAAGCCTTATTTTTTATACTCAGGTAATATTGTATAAAATATAGATGAAAGTACAATTCTATTTTAATAATTTCACAGTACTTCTATTATAAGTTTTAATTTTTCATGTAGCATTTTAGTTCGTCCAAAACGAATCTTTGTCTATTACTTGAAGGGAAGTCACAATTTATTTCTCCCCAAACATTCTACTGTCCCAACCTTACCTACTGAATATTTTATCTTTCCTTACTATCATCACCTACCACATTCTCTCATAGAAATAAATGTCTTTTTGGAATCTGTTTTCTATTCCAGTGATCTCTGTATCTATTCTTAGGGCCACACTACACTATTTTATTCCAAGTTTTATGAAGCTTTGACTTACAAACATGTGAGCCCAAGAGTGCAGATTAGGACTGTAGTCGCTGGAGCCAGGCCAAATATGATGTCAAACTCTGGAGAGTAATTTGTTTCCTCTAGATGTTGTTTATAATCAGAGCATTATTACATCAGCATGAGACCATCATTCATACACGGCAGTCCAGACTGTGGGTAAAACTGAATTCGTGTGGACTTTCAGCAACTGAGGTATATTACATGATTTATTCTTAAGCAAAATTATTGGGATTCTTTAAAATGCCATTTTTCTAAGAATTATCTACTTTCTTACAAATAATTGACTCGGCTGCAATGGCGGCTTTAACAGAGTTACAAATAAAGATCTCTTCAAAAACCTGTGACTCTCTGTCTACTTCCACTGTGAAACAGCTATTCCGCTCAAGTCCTTGGGAATAAAATATAAATATCTTCCATTGTGTTTTATAGATGGTAGCACAGACTGCACAGCTCTTGAAGAAAAGAAGGAAAAATAGGAATAACCACATTATTTTTGACTTCTGCAAGAACAGTCATACCCATACAGTCCAATGTTGCCAGCAACAGAAGACGGGGTACAGAAAGTAGTCTGCTTGGAGAAATTACAGCTAGCTATTGGGGTACCGTAAACCAGCTGGAAAATTGCCATGCGCAAAAGCTCTTGAATAAGCTGAAAGAGAACATTTACAAATGCTAATATTGCTGGAACTTAAATGTAGTGGGCAAATATGGCAGCACTTGAGGCACAGAGTCTGATTCTGCAAGGGAGGTCTGATCAAGGGGCTGTATGGGGAGAGAAAGGAGAGATTGCTGGTGCCAAATAATTAAAGAGCCAGATCTACTTCAGTTTTCTGGACAATCTGAACTGAGAGGTTCGCAAGAAGGATTTTTAAGCATAACACACTGAAATCACAAAATGGTCCTATTAGGTCAGCAATACGCTATTTAACAAGCAAAATTACAATTTATCCTAAAAATAGTAGGTTCCCATCATTGTAACACTCCCAATTTAATGCACATTAAATCTCTTTTAATAACCTAGGGTCAAGCTTCACAGATATGCATTTCCTCTCTCTCTCTCTTCCTCTCTCTCTCTCTCTTTCTCTGTCACAAACACACACACACACACACACACACACACACACACACACACACGGTCTATTGAGGATGACCGTCAATGCTGGCAGTGTTAACTGGAGGAATAAGCAGACATTGATTGGGAGAGTGCTCCCTTTCTCCTCTCCCCCAGTCACACAGCCGGTCCTGTTGAGCTCTCCCTCTGCCAAGGTTTCCCCAGCTGTTTTTCCCCACCATTCCTGCTGTCACCATCCTTGTCTAGGCCTTGATGATGGCTCTAGTGAACTAATTAGTTTCTCTCTACCAGTCTTTCTTCTTCCAATCCATCAACTTCTCCATGAGCAGATTTCTTACATTGCAATCATCACCCTGCTTTTTAAACTTTTAATGGTTCCTTATTTTCAGCCAGGAGAAGAAAAGCCAAATTCTTTATCTTGGCCTTCCACGATCTGTTTCCACACTACAACTTCCCCCTTCTGTCACCGGTTACTGCTCTGCAGATCATCCAGTGAAGCAAACTGCCCTGCCCACCGCTCCCAACACATTCCCTGTCCCCTCTCTGGGTTTCCATGGATGTGATTTCACCACATTTTCCCCACTTTCTTGTTAAACTTCTAAATCCTTTCCTTCAAGGTTCCATTCATATTCCATCTCTTTCCTGTTACCTTCCTTAACTTCCCCAGTGTCAATGGTCAGTCCTTTCTATGAACTGTTTTAACAACCATAGGTCAAGTTGTTGGATAATCCTAATTATTAAGATTTTTTAAATACTGGAAGATGGAAGTGAGCTGGGAATATGACCTTTAAAATTGCAAGTGATTGTTTATCTTTAGAGGTAGAGGTTCTAGCCCTGGCTGGTGTGGCTCAGTGGATTGAGCACCAGCCTGCAAACCAAAGGGTCTTCAGTTTGATTCCCAGTCAGGGCACATGCCTGGGTTGTGGGCCAGGTCCCCAGTAGGGGGTGCACAAGAGATTATACATTGATGTTTCCCTCATTCATCCCCTTCCCCTCTCTCTAAAAATAAATAAATAAAGTCTTTAAAAAAAA
>PVKM010029986.1:0-17489 GCA_004027735.1 Carollia perspicillata | reverse complement strand
TGCTCAACCTAATAAATGAATTTGGCAAAACAGCAGGATACAAAGTCAATATCCAGAAACCAAAGGCATTTTTGTATACCAACAATGAAACAGCAGAAGCAGAAATCAAGAAAAAAATCCCATTCGATATAGCAAAAAGACAAATAAAATGCCTAGGAATAAACCTAACCAAGGAGATAAAAGACCTGTATGCAGAAAACTACACAACATTGAAGAAAGAAATCAAGGAAGACACAAACAAGTGGAAACATATACCGTGTTCATGGATTGGAAGAATTAACATCATCAAAATGTCCATATTACCCAAAGCAATTTACAGATTGAATGCAATCCCTATTAAAGTACCAATGGCATATTTCACAGACATAGAACAAACTCTTCAAAAACTTATATGGAACCATAAACGACCCCAAATAGCTGCTGCAATTTTGAGAAACAAGAGCAAAGTAGGAGAGATCACAATACCTGATATCAAACTATATTACAAGGCCACTGTAATCAAAACAACCTGGTACTGGCATAAGAACAGACATATAGACCAATGGAACAGAACAAAGAGCCCAGAAACTAACTCAAGTCTCTACAGTCAATTAATATTCGACAAAGGAAGAAGAAGCATTTCTCCATTTTATAATGGAGCAAAAATGGCCTCTTCAACAAATGGTATTGGGATACCTGGACAGCTACTTGAAAAAAAGAAAAAATTCAACCACCTATTTACACCATACACGAAAATAAATTAAATTAAATTAGAGGTGGATAAAAGATTTAAATATAAGCCATGACACAATTAAAGTCCTAGAGTAGAACATAGGTAGGAAAATATCAGATATTTCACACAGCAACAGTTTTACTGATATGTCCCCTAGAGCAAGGGACATAAAGGAAAGAATAAACAAATGGGATCTCATCAAAATAAAAAGTTTCTGCACGGCTAAAGAAAACAGCATTAAAATAAAAAGAGGACCAATTCTATGGGAAAATATATTTGCGAATGATACCTCAGACAAGGGTTTAATCTCCAAAATATATAAAGAACTTGCATGAATTCACTCTAAGAAGACAAGCAATCCAATTAAAAAATGGGCAAAGGACTTGGACAGACATTTCTCCAAGGAGGACATAGAGA
Source organism: Carollia perspicillata (assembly GCA_004027735.1). NCBI lineage: Eukaryota > Metazoa > Chordata > Mammalia > Chiroptera > Phyllostomidae > Carollia > Carollia perspicillata. The sequence continues at coordinate 16,360 of PVKM010029986.1, read as the reverse complement.
GGATTCAGAGACACATGAAAAGATGCTCAATATTGCTAGCCATCAGAGAAATGCAAATTAAAACCACAACAAGATACCACTTTACAGTGGTCAAAATGGCCATCATAAACAAAGCAACAAACAACAAGAGTTGGAGAGGTTGTGGAGAAAAGGGAACCCTAGTTCACTGTTGGTGGGATTGCAGACTGGTACAACCACTATGGAAAACTGTATGGAATTTTCTAAGAAAACTAAAAATGGATCTGCCTTTTGACCCAGCAATTTCATTGCTAGGATTATATCCTAAGAATCCTGAAACACCAGTCCAAAAGAACCTATGCACCCCAATGTTCATAGCAGCACAATTTACAATAGCCAAGTGTTGGAAGCAACCTAGGTGCCCATCAGTAAATGAATGAATTAAAAAACTATGGTACATTTACCCAATGGAATTCTATGCAGGAGAAAGGAAGAAAGAGCTCCAACCCTTTGCAACAGCATGGATGGAACTAGAAAGCATCATGGTGAGTGAAATAAGCCAGGCAGTGAAATACAAATACCATATGATCTCACCTTTAACAGGAACCTAAACAACAAAACAAACAAGCAAGAAAAATATAACCAAAGACACTGAAATAGAGAACAGGCTGACAGTGCCTAGAGGGGGGAGGGGATGGAATTTCAGGGGGAAAGGGGAAGGATTTACAGGAACAAGTATAAAGGACACATGGACAAAAACTAAGGGAATGTGGAAATGGGAGGGAGGTGGGGAGCACTGGTAGGATGGGCTGGGATGGGAGTAAAAGACAGAAAACTGTACTTGAACAACAATTAAAATATTTTTTTTCAAAAAAAAAAAGAATTGTTGATCAAGATAAAGATATATAGGAAAATCACCCATGGACTGCAACTCATAGCTGATTAACCTTTGATCCATACCCCTTATCTACCTGTTTCTTCTTATCAAAAGATCAGCTTGAGATGAGATGTTGAAATGGTTTTTAAGGTATGTAACCTGCCATATTCTCAGATCCCTGGCATCTGAATAAAGTGCCCATAAAGAATCAATCCTTGTCTCTACTTACTTGTTCTTGTTCTCATAGTGACAGGCAGCAAGAATGCTGACTTTTCCAGTTTCACTATTTGGTTATAAAATTTCCTGAGACCAAGAGACCTACAAAAGAGGCAGAAGACTCTATCATTATCAGAGTTTATGAAGAGAATTTTTACATGCAGCTCCTCTTGGGCATCAGCAAGACAACATGGATGTCCCCCACACCCCATGGCAGGTGCTATAAGCTTACATAAAACAGGGCAGGACAGATAGGGCCAGTGGGGTGTGACCTGCCCTAGATGAGAGAAGAACACCTTACATGCTTGCCTGGGGCACAGGGAGGGACCACTCAGGCTGTGAGAGGATATAATAAAAGCAATCTCTGTTCTGGCTGGATCCAGCTGAACCTAGCATGGTAATAATGAGGTGGTGGGACAGACTCCTTCAGACTACCTGCAAAGATCTGCAGTACTATGAAGCTCTGTTTCCCCTGGTTGCCGTGCATGATGGTAGGGGTGCAGGTGGACACTTTGGAAAGTGATTAGAAAGGTCTGAGACATGATTGCTGAATGCTGCCAACCTTGAAACACCCATTCATGGTTCTAGGCTACAGAGTACACAGTGAAGCTGTTGTGCCAAGAGCAGTGCTAACATATTGATACATTTATTCTTGCTCACAAAACTCCACTTTTTTAAAAAAAAAATTTATTTTTAGAGAGGGGAGAAGGGAGGGAGAAAAATATCAATGTGAGAGAAACATCCATCAGTTACCTCTAGCACACCCCAACTGGGATCTGGTACACAACCCAGGCATGTGCCCTGACTGGTTATTGAACTGGTGACCTTTTGGTTTGCAGTGCATGTGGCCCAATGCACCAGTCAGGGCTACTTTTTTCAGTCCTCCCCTGAGGATATGTTTAATGACTTTAAAGAGAGAGAGGAAGGGAGATAGAAATAAAGAGAGAAGAAACATCTATGTGAGAGAGAAACATTGATCAGTTGCCCCTGTATGTGCCTTGACCTGAAATCAAGCCCACAACCTTTTTGGTGCACAGAATGATGTTCTAACCGAGTCACCAGGCCAGGACCCAACCTCTACTTCATAACCAGGCAAATCCTACCCCTTCTTTCTATCCCAGTCTGTACTTGGCCTCCATGCTACCTCATCTCCCTTAGAAAACCCTAAACCCTCACCGCCCAGCAAAGAGTAGGACAAAGGAAGGTGGCAGTTCTCAGAATCAGAGGGCTGCAGGAAGTACAGCAGACTTGAGCCTTTGGAGACGGCAAAGTGCACAAAGAACAAAAATGCATGGGGAAGCCAGAAGAGCAGAAATTGTGGGCTCATGCCCACAGTAAAACCCCAAGCAGAAAAATGTGCCCTGAACTTCCTGAAGCACAAGAGGAAAGGGAGAGAGGGGGACTGTGAGAAGATCCAAGTCCTAAGAAGACATGAAGGGGAGATCAAGAACACTGTCTGAATTCAGAGAAGCAGGTGTTATGGTCCTCTGTCCTCACTGCTGGCCAAGAGGGGCACACAGCCCCACACCTCACTCCTGCATTCACTGATGGAGCACCAGCACATTGCTGGCACTCCAAGAAGCATCCCAGATAAAGTGCCTTGATATCATGATATCAGGCAGTTTATACAGCTCACAGACTAGAAGACATATTATGTAAAAATAGAGCTTTAGCAGAGATGAGGGCAAAAATATGCCAGTAGCCAAGGTAGGGGCTGCCATAACCTGACTTGTGTTTAGAGTCATTCTGGCAAAAGCCAAGGGAGAGAGAGGGCCAGCGGTGTGAGGCCAGAGGCAGTGAGCGTTGTGGGGGAGGTGGAGAGGGCACCTGGGCCAGGAGAGGGAGGAAGCCTTAGAGCAGATGTGGTAGGGGCTGTTGTAAAAGGCCCTGGGGAGGCAGAGTTGAGAGGGCTGGAAATTTTGAGTCACAGGAGAAGGAAGACTCAAACGTACTTCAGGGTTTCCAGCCAAGGAAACAGTCCACTCCATTCTGGTAGAGGAGGCAAGGAGGAGCAGGTGTAGCAACCGATGAAGAGGAGAGCACTGGGCTGTGCCTGTTTGCCCCACGGCCACTCCTCTCCTGGGCCTTCTCCCTAACAGGCCCCCATATCAGGGTATAATTAAAAGTGTGCAAGCTGTGAAGTTTAGAGGGGGAAGAGAATACAGCCCCTGACTCTGCCCATATCTCTCAGACAGACTTCAGAACCCAGCAGAGCCAGCCTGTTGAAGCAAGCTCTCTCCTGAGGGCCCAAGAACCGTGTGTGAGAACCCATAGGGCACCTGCCAGGCCGGAGCTCTAGGCAGCCTCACCCATTGCCCTGCCTCTGGGCCTTGGGTGACCCTGCTTTCCAAACCAATAAGGGAGATATGTCATCTGACATGTGTATTTTGAATGGGACAAAGGATAGGGTATCTTGAAGTAGAATGCGTGGCTCCCATATCTGCTGCTCACTCATTTGTCCATTTATTTATTTATTTATTCAGCAGATAGTCACTAAGTGTGCAGTGGAGTTGCATCTGTGCCAAGCATGGGCCAAACCAGGGTGGGAAAAGCAGACCTGGTCCCTGGCTTGCAGGGCAGGCATCCAAGATACTCAGCAGTATCACCTCACCTCAGACACCTGATGAAGCGACTCTTCAAGGTAATGGGTGATTAGCTCAGGGAGGGTAATGGATGTATGGCGGGGCACAGGGCTGTGGGCCTGTGCAAATAACTTAGCTTTGCAAATAATAAATATCCGTGTGGTACCAGGGCCAACCTAAGCTCCCTGGGTCTGCTTTCTTCTGTGTGACATCAAGGACTGTACTAGTTGTGACGGCTCCTCCAGCTTAGAGGCACTTTGTTCTACTTTCATGTTCAGCCAGGATGGAGCCCTTTGCCCCAAGGGCTGGCTCTCTAGGGCTGGGCGGCATATATCCAAGTATGAGGAAATCCGTGCAAACGTCCTCCACTCTAAGTCCTCGTGTTTCCTGGGCAGCCCAGCTGTGCACCTTCTGGTTTCTTTAAGGCCTAAGCAACAGACTAGATTACTCGCAATTTCAGTTTTTCATCAAAACAGCTCTGGGGTTAAAACACAAGCCTCACAGGGGGCACAGATTTGTGACTTCAAGATATGTCAGATTGCACTTCCTCACTTTAAGGAAGAGCAGGAAGATAAGCCCATTCCCCTTCCTTGAGGAAAGAAAGAGTAGGTGATTAAGAGGGCAGAGAATGGCTGACTTTAAAGTGTATGTGCTTACAGTAAAACAAATTAGAAAGCCAGACAAACAGATTTCTAGAGGGAGATCAGGGAAGCATAGCAGGTCCTCAGAAGAGTGGCCAGAGACAGAGCAAGGGTAGACACAAGGCCTGAAAGAAAGTGTCTGGGTTGGGCACTGCTCCCAAACCTGGAAACTACATCGAATGCAGGGCCCTGAGGGAGGCACACAGGAAGTCCTGCAATGTCCGTTCCTATATCCTTTCTTACCTCTGCTAGTCCACCCATGTATTTATTTGTCTACCTATCTTTCCATCCATTTGTCTGTCCATTGGTCCATTCCTCCACTGTGTCCATTATGAGCCAGGCTCTGTGCAAAGGGATTGATTGCTGGTCCAACATAAAGCAGACAGGAAGCCAAGGAACCACCTTGCATCTCACTGTGCAAGAACCAAAGGGGCCACAGCAAACTGCTTCTTAGGAGGGAGGGTGGGACACAAGGCATACAAATGATTTCTCCTTCTGTATTTTCTTCTTCCAAATGCCACTATATGAAGGGGGAAAGAGGGCCAGAACTAAACATACATCCTGAGATTGAAAACAAGAGTACATCTGTATTGCCTGTGTGGATACACATAAAATGTGAAGATACATTTTTTAAAAGGTGGGTGGGGGAGTCTGACCCACGAGCAAGAGGCCACAACCAATTCCTCTCTCCTCCACTGGGAGAAAAATGCAGAAGGAAATGCAGTAAGCAGATTGCATTAGACAGTTCAAGCTGCCACAACAAAATAGCACAGCCTGAGAGGCTTAAGCAACAGGAATTTATTTCTCACAGTCTTGGAGGCTGAAGTCCAGGATCTAGGTCAGGGCTGTCAAACTCATTTTCACCAGGGGCCACATTGGCCTCGAGGTTGCCTTCAAAGGGCCAAGTGTAATTTTAGGACTGTATAAATGTAACTACTCCTTAACAGTTAAATGAGAGCTTGGCACTGCCGCTGGGTAGAAACAAGGTGCCAGGCCAGATAAAACAAGGTGGAGGGCCGGATTCGGCCTGCAGGCCTTGTGTTTGCCACCTGTGACCTAGGTGTTAGCAGGGTGGGTTTCTGGGGCCTCCCTCCTTGGCATGTACATGACTGCCTTCTCCCTATGTCCCCACATGGTCCTGTCTCTGTGCCCACATCCCTGATGTCTCTCTTTTAGTTCAAATTATCCCTTCTTACAAGAAGACCAGTCAGATTGCATAGGGCCCACCCAAACAGCCTCATTTTAAATTTATACCTATTTAAAGGCCCTATGTCCAAATACAGTCCCCTGTCTGGCCTGCTCCCTGAGTGTCCAGCATTCAAGACTATATGCACTGATGACAAGAATACCAACTTGGCCCCGGACATCCTTCAGCTCTGGGTAAGACAGAGAGTTGACACCCCAACTGGTGAAGCCCTCCTCAACACCTTTGCTGCGTGCACTCTGGCCTTACCTGGGAGAAGAGAACCAACGAAGCTCAAGGCACAATCTTCTGTGATGGACACACAGAAGCAGAACTGCAGGGTCACCTGCTGGTGGGCTGGCGAGGACCGTGGCATGATGGTACTGGAGAGGGCAGGGTGAGAAAAAAGACTAGGTACCAGATTCCTCCCAGGTCCGTGTAAGGGCCCAGACCTTACAGTGCAGGTCAGCAAAGCTAGGCTAATCCCAGCATACTTACAAGTGGATATGAAGACTGCGCCTCAGTTTCTCCATTTGAAACAGGGGTAGTAAGTAACTTTTTAGGATTAAATAGTAGGACTATACAAAAGAAAGGCTCAGAAGAGTGCATGTTTGTAACACTGAGTATTAGCTATTTCCCCATGGTGAGGATTCAGGAGAGCAATTTAGCACTATCAGAGCCCAATGTGCTGGGTAGTGCCGGGGGCCCAGCTGACTGTGCACCTGCCATTCCACCTTGTTCCCCACTGTCCCTGGATGAGAAGCAAGGGCTCTTGCATGGGCTCCTGGACAATCTGACTCCCCTGCCTTTTCTCCCTACACATGGTTGTCAGTTGGGCCACAGGATTACCTGATCAAGGTGGAGAACCTGAGCCACTGGGCCGTGCAGATGATTGGGGACTAGCTGAACGCAGACACTGGCTACTATAAGGCCTTTCTGGAGACCCTTCATGGCATGGTGTTCTCCCAGGAGCCCCAGTGGGGTGGGGGGTGGGGAAGTGGGAAAGTGGGTGTGGGTGGACCAGTTACTAATCAGGACAGTGGTGGAAAGAAAGATAAGATGAATCACCACTGGCTGGTGTGGCTCAGTGGCTGAGTGCCGGCCTGTGAATCAAATGGTCACTGGTTTGATTCCCAGTCTAGGGCACAGGCCTGGGTTGCAGGGGTAGGGGGCATGCGAGAGGCAACCACACATTGATGTTTCTCTCCCTCTCTTTCTCCCTCCCTTCCCCTCTCTAAATAAAATGATTGGGAAAATCTCAAAAGGGGAGAGCAATGGAATCACTGGGGAGCTCGTTAAAAACAGACAGCTGTGCCTCCCTCGAGTCAGCAGTTTGGTAGATCTGGGCTGGGATCCTGACAACATGCATTTCTGACATGTTCCCAAGGTTGCTGCTGCTTTCTGATCAGGAACCCGACTTTGAGACCTCTGACTACACATATCTGACTTGCATACCTGATTTGCTCTGGGCCTCACCTCCTCTCCTATTACACAAATCTATCAGCAAAGCTAAATTCCAACCTCAGCCACCAAACCCATGGCCACTGTCTGAGCAGTCTGCAACAAGACAGAATAAACTGGAATTCACTCTTGCTTGGGGTCCTGTGACCTAACTCTGACAAAACAGGCTATAAATTACAAGAGGGCAATTAATGTTACAAGCCTTCAGTGGTTGAGGGAGCATCCAGGCCTCTTCTTTCCAAGTAGCATCTTTTCCTTCCTTCCAGAATTTTTATTCAGTGTAAATCCATTTAAATTCAAGCCAGAGACTGACTTTTTCTCCCCACAGTTTTCATAAAGGTCTGTTTCATTATTGGTGGGTGGTGCATTTAGAAGGCAGCACAGGTAACAAGACAAATAGCCAATTCAACTAGAAACTTGATAACAAGTAATTGTATGAATATTTACAACACAGTTCTTGTTTAGCTCATCCTTTGTTTTGTTCATCTTCTCAGAGAGAAAAAAGCCTCCTGGTCACATTGGAAATATGTTAAGGCTAAATCTTCTGATATCCATTCCCAGAGGTTTCTTTCAGCTTGATTAAGCCTCGAGCTCCAGGTAAAGCCCAAGTTTGTGGCCACCAGTATTATGCTCTTCTCATCAGATAGCATGAGCTTCAGACAGGCCTCAGAGTCTGAGTGCAGCCCACTCCAACTAAACTAGAGTTGTTGACTTTTGCAGAAATAGAATCAGTGGGATCCAACTGATATTTAGTTGCAATGCCAAAGCCAGTGTAATTGGTACGTGATGTCCAAACAAGGTCCACTGAAGTGTCAACATCTTCACATACTTTCTAATCAACATTATTGACTCCCATCATTGACATTAGTGTGTAGCTGGAAGTCTCCGGCCCTGCAGCTTACTGCAAAGTTACTCCTTGTCAGTTTGATTTGGCACTGTCAGAAAAGTCACTTAGTATCCAGGAAGATAGACCTCATCACTAGAGACAACTGAACCATGGATTGCAGGCCCCTCAAAATAAAAATCAACGTCACAACCAAGGTTTATACATTCCCTCTTGTAAGAAGACTTGATTTTACCATTTTTCTTTCCCGTGTCTGATGAAAAGGTGGTATCAAATGTCAGTTTCAGACCTTGACAAATCTAGTCTTCAATTGCAATTTCTATGCCCAGACCCTTATCAGTGTTCCACTTCTCTGTGAAAGTCACACCATATTCACACCATTTATATTTGTTCTCCAAGGTCCCAATGACTTTACTAGTGCCTGTAATAGATGTTAAGAATTCCATACCACTGCATGGCTTTGTTTTGAATTCCAGTTTCACTAACCCAAAACCAAATCCTTTGTTGAAAATATCTCTGGCAGCTTTGTCAAGGTCAGCATATGATGGAGAGACACACATTGGCTGCTCAGCTCTGTCTGTAGATGGCCATGGCATGGCCACGGGAAAAGGTGATCTAGTGCTCTCCTGAGGGGGGCTGTCACCATTGCTTGGTTTGCTCAGGTCAAGCTACTGCTGCAGCTGGAGGGCGAAGTGAAGGACCAAGCCAAAGACTGTCTTAAAGGGAGAATGTACGGAAAGGAAAGTTCTTAAGACAAGTCTAGCGGGAGGATCTTAATGGTGCCTGCTATGCTGAGGTCACCCAGTGTTGTGTTCTTTCTGAGGGCATTATGGAAGTGGTGAGAGGGCCTGTAAGAGCACTAGGTCTTTGTCAGCGCCTCGGCCAGAAGTCCTGTGTAGAGGTGACGACTGAGAGCCAGACACACCTATGCTGCACACCTGGAGCTCTTGCAAGGAGCTGTATCTGCCCAGAGGGGATAAACTTTCCTGCTTTGCCAGTCCAAACGTGGCACCTTTATCTAGTTGCCTGGAGCTAGGGGCCTGCCCTCCGGGCCCCACAGGGCTCAGCCTCCGTCCAGTCAGAACCACCCATCCTCTTCACATCCTTGAGCATTAGCCCGCTTCCCTTCTCTCCTTTGCCTGCTGGTGCTCAAGTTCAATGAAATCACCAGGGCCTTCCACCGGCGCCCCCAGGCGATGAACGCTGCCCTCTTGCCCTGGATGGCTGGCTCTACTTGCCAGAGGGAGAGGTGGAGTAGTCCGGAGACCAAGTCCACATCATCTCCCCAACCCCCCACCCTGTTCTTCCCAGGGCTGGCCTGACCACCAGTTATGTGGTCTTGGCCAGCACAGCCCAGGCTGCCCTGCTGATCCATTTCAGCCACTTCTGTCCCCTGACAAGCAAGGCGTCCTGTGATCACTCCACTACAGCCACTCTGCCAAGGTGGTCCTGACCTGCTCTCATTGCTTTGGAACCCTGAAGACATCTTTACGGACAGGTCCAGCACCACTGGCCTTTGCTGCCATCAGCTAGCAGAGTCACACCTTCCCCAGCAACACGGGCCTCATCCTGGTGTCCTCCACCACGCAGACAACCACTCTGCCTTCTTCACCTGCAGCACAGGGCATGTAGTCCTGGAAGGCCGGGTCATGGCCCACACATACCCAAGGAGGAGCCACGGACCTGGTGCTCCTTCCTCATGTCCAGGCGTTGGAGCTGGGACTCCCGTGCCGTGGGCGGCTGTCCCAAGATCCCTCCTTACCTGTTGGTGGACTGTGCCCAGGAGTTCTTTGGGCCAGAGGGGTGCGTGGGCTTCCAAGGAAGCACAGGCCCCACCTACGGGCGATTGACACTGCTATCAAATCCCGGATTAGGACCGTGTGCCACATTTAAGAGGTTACCAGCTTGGCTCTGACAAAGGGCCCCAAGGCCCCGAGAGCCCCACTCCAAAATTAGGCTGTAGCCAACTTCAGGACACCCAGGAGCTGGGGTGATTCCAGTCACAATGGTCCACTAGGAAAAGACTCAAAACCTACCTTCTCACTTTATACAACCTTCTCCCAAAGATACCAGACCAAGAGGTGCCACATAAGGCTCCGGAATCGAGTCGCTGTAATGAATCTATTAGTGATGTCTCCACAACAGCATGTGATATATGATTAAAACAATAAAGCATTCACTGAGTTTAAGGCTATATCACTCAGTGTTTTATCCATATTCTGGGTGGCACTGAAAGAATTATAAAATTGAGTGCTGAGACCTTTGACTTCCAAATGTTGCAGCATCCCTCCCAAAATTCAGGCTCATGTACCCCATGTACTAGTTAGCCAAAACATTGAAACACCGGTGGTTGGAGATAGAGAAAGTTTTATTTGATTTGATCAAGGTGAGAGGACAGAGAGCAAGATGTCCCAAATCCATTTCTACCAAAAAGCAACTCAGGGAGTTTTTTTATGTGGCTAGGGATTAAGCTGGTGGGAGAGGCTCAGGTTCAGAGAACTGAGAGAGAAGTTCATTTTCTTTAGTCCCAGAAAACAGTTTTCTGTATCAGACTCCTTGTGGCCCTGGAGTTATCTCCTGCTTGACAAAGAAACAGTACATGAGCAGCACAATATATTGTGAGAAAGGGTGCTGTGTTGAAGAACCTAGATTCTGCAAAATATCTCATAATTGTGCATCAGTGATGTCTTTAAAGCAAAAGTCAGAAATTAGACATTGTATAACTATCACATTGTTTAAGTTATTACTGCTTTGTGCTTAAATGGCTACATTATTCTATTATCTGGGACAAAGTATACTTTTACACATTTCTGCTGGAACTTGCTTTACAGGCAGTCCTTCAGAACATGACTAACATATTTTCTTAATCTTGGACTATAAGCCCCACTGCCAACGGGCAAGGAGATACCTGAGTGGTGTTCCTGTTGTATCGGTCAAGGGCAAAGCAGACTACAGTCCTTAGTTTATCCTAGCTTGAGGTCTATGTTGTGGCCAGAGCTGTTTCATGCCTGGGCCACATTTTTTTAAAAAATTATTTGACTGTAAACCACATGACAACCAAAGCAATTGAAACATGTAGTTAAGGACTATATCTCTACACCTATATCCTAATTAAGAATTAAATTATTTAGTTCCAGCTGTCAAAAATACTAGGGGCATTAAAACCACAAGAGGCTTGGAGGTACAAGGGCCTTATCTGGTATCCTTGGCTCTTCTCTTATTTCCTTATTCTGAATCTAGCCCCAGCTTCTCACCCCATCTCCAGTTCTCCAACTCCACAACTGTAAATTTTAAGACGTGTTTGGAACTTAGGTCCTTAGATAAAGGTAACTGTGTCCAACGACACCCTCAATGCTTTTCCATGTTACTGAAGCCATGCTGAGATTCATGTTCTAATGTTGCTTCATTTTGTAGATGAGGAAAACTGATTTTCCAAGACATTCAATAACTTGCGTGAGGTCACAAATGCTAGTCCAGGGGGTCAAAACCTATGACATCTAACCTGAAATCTTCTTGCTTCTTCTATGCTCAGCAGCTTTGTCTCACTCTGCTGTTCCTGAAACAGTGATTCACTTTGGAAACATTCAGCAATGAGTATGTTGAATGTCTGAATAAATGAAGTTCTCAAGAGTGCACAGGTCAAGGCCACATGGTCTTTCCCCATTCCTTTCCCATTTCCCTGGGTTTTCTTTGCCTAGAAGCACTGAGGGGCGAGGGAGCAAATAGATGGAGTCAATACTAATGACACCTTTCAGGCATGAGGTCTAAAAAGGCCCATCTTTTGGCAGTGACCTGGCCTGAATTTTGCCGCTAAGGGACTTCTTGGGGGTATAAGTAAGTGCCCAGAAGTCCACAGGAAGTGCCCAGGCAGCGAGGAGGTGAAAGGCCAGTTCATCACCAAAAACAACAAGGGCCTTCAGGAAGGTCTTCAGAGACAGCTGAGATGTCGCCATTCTCCTCTTCAGCAGGGTCTGCAATTTTGTCCTACTTGCAGGCTAACGAGCTCTCCTGCCACACTTTCATGAATGTTGGCAGAAGACCAACATTCCATTTAACTATTGGTGGGTTAAAGACAAAGGCTTTTTTACCCATGGCGCAGCAAGCAGCATGAGCAACCCAAGCCCTCAAATCCCAAGAGGGCAACACAGAGGGACCCAGGTAGATGCTATGGGTGGGCTTGCATTGCCCCTGAGGAACACTGAACTCAGAGAATTTACCAATCGTATAGAAAGCTTGCTCTTATTTTGGAGGTTGGGGAACCTCATCCTTCAAGGTTCCTCGCTAAAATACAACTCTGAGAAACAGCCCAGTCAAAGAGCACTCAGGGCCTTGCATTCTGGGCACTCCCCTCAGGAATGTGCAGGAATAATCAGGCCACATCAGATTGCCTCTCCCAACACTGACTTATCCAGAGCCCACTAAACTCCAGATGAGGGTGGTAATCTGTCTCTTTCCTCACAGCCCAGCTCCATAGGGGCCACTGGCACCCTAGTTTCACTGAGTCCCCACTTGTAGGGGACCGTTCCACATGGGATGGAGAAATGTAGCCTAGCCCCCACTCGGAAAAGGCAGTGGGGATTGAGGTCCAGCACACAGGACCCACACCCACAGACAGGTTCTCTGGTGGGGAATCAGGCCTGCATTGTACCTAGGCTGCTATGAGGCTTGCTTTTACTACAACTCCCTCACTCTGAATTGAGGCAGTAAATGTTTACTGCATATCTTTAAAGTAACTTCCTAAAATCTATGCTAAATCTTCCAAGGATGAGTGTAACCAGTTCAACCACTTTTCCCTTTGCATTTGCAAATATCCTTCTTCTTTGACGTAATTAGCAACACCCTCTCCTTTGCTTTCTGTAAAAGGTAACCACCTAAAGCAAACCTGTGCATAGCAAATGAGGACCATCCTCTATGTAATGTGCCCAGAAAAGCAATAAAAGCTTGTCCAGGAAGGGGTCGGGGGACCTCTCTCTCTCTCTTAGGGAGTGGCTATGCCATCCCTTTTTCTCTACAGGACTTCTGTAGTCCATGTGAATTTGTCCATCGCAGCCACAACACACAGACTCCATGGGCCAGGGTCCACATTACCCACTCCCTCACTGCACACCTGAAGTTCACATGTTTTAAACAATCACTTCGGAGCAGCTCTGAAATCTGTTGAATCAGACCCAAGTTCTGCCCTGGGCAAACCCAGAGATAAGCTTAGGGACTGTCTTAGTCAATTCTGGCCACTATAACAAAAATACCAAAGACTGGATGGCTTACAAACAACAGAAATTTATTTCTCACAATTCTGGAGACTAGGGTGTCCAACATCAAGGTGCCTGCAGGTTTGGCAGATTTGGGTCCACTTACTGGTTCATAGACCATCAATTTCTTGCTGTGTCCTCCTATGGTGGAAGGGACAAGAGTACTCTCTAAGGTCTCTTTTATAAGGGCACTAATGCAATTTATGAGGGCTCCACCCTCATCACCTCTTCACCTCCCAAAGGCTCCTACCACCAAACACCATCACATTGGGGATTAAGTTTCAACATGAATTTTGGGGTGAAATAAATATTCAGTCCATAGCAGGGACTATGAAATACATCCAAGTAAATGCAACAAGTGACAGATGATGGTCACCTGCAGAGGTTGGCTTTTTCCTGGGTACATATTCTGGAGGTTAACGCCATCCACTATGTAGAGAGGAAGTAATTAAAAAAAAATAATTATGGATTCACAGGAAGTTGCAAAGAGAATACAGAGAGGTCCCAATGTACCTTTCACCCAATTTGTGCCAATGGTTACATTTTACATAATTATAATACCAAAACCAGAAATTGGACATTGGTACAGTTACATGTTTAGATTGTTATAACCATCACAATCAGGATACGGAACTATTCCATCAACACAAGATATCTCTTTTGCTACCCTTTTATAGTCAGTCACCCCCACCCCACTCTGTATCTCCCAACACTCCCAATCCCTGGCAACTACTAGTCTGTTTTTCTAGAATATTATATAAATGGAACCATGCTTTATGTGGCCTTTCGAGATTGATTTCTTACTCTGCATAATTTCCTGAGGTCTATCCAGTTATTGGCTGTGTCAATAATTCATTTGCTTTTAATGCTAAACAGCATGCCTTGGTGTGGGTGCCACAATTCATTTAGCCATTCACCTCCTAAGGGCAGTTCAACTGTTTCCTGTTTGGGAGCTGTTACAGGTAAAGGTGCTATGAATGTATTTGTGTATAGGTTTGTGTGTGTGTGTGTGTCAACTTAAGTTTTTATTTTTCCGGGATAAATGCCTAAGAATGTCATTTTTGAGTTGTGTAGTGTAAGTTCATGTTTAGTTTTGTAAAAAATGCCCAGACTCTTGCCAGGAGTGACTGGAACATTTTACATTCCCACTAGCAGTGAATAAGTGATGCAGCTCCTCTTTATCCTCCATCCTTTATTTCTCCTTATCCTCTTTATCTTCTTCATCTTTTATTTGGTGTTGTCACTACTTTCTATTTTAGCCATTTTGAAATGTATGTGGTGATACCTCATTGTGATTTTAATTTGCACTTTAACAATATTGAACATCAATGTCTTTTAATGTCTTTGGTTCATTTTCTAACTGGATTACTTGTTTTTTTACCATTGAGTTTTGAGAATTCTCTATAAATCTGAGACATGAGTCTTTTGCTAGATATGTGGTTTGCATTTTTTTTTCTGTGTGTGGCTTGTTTTTTCATCCCCTTAACAAGGCCTTTTGCAGAATGAGTTCTTAATTTTGATGAGATCTGATTTAATGATGTTTCCTTTTATGGATCATGCTTTTGTTGCCATTTCCAAAAACTCTTCACTAAGCCCTAGGTCCCGAAGTTTTTCTCCTACATTTTATAGTTTTATGCGTTACATTTAAATCTATGATTCATTTTGAGCTGACTTTTGTGTAAGATGTGAGCATTTTTATTTGTCTAATAAATTTTATATACCATGGTAGAGAAATCAGCATATGCATGAAATTACAACAAAGAAAATTTTAAAATTACATAATCCTACCACTTACAGAAAATCACAGGTGCATTTATTTGAGCGTTTGTCCTTCCAGCTTTTTTTCTTTTTCCTTTTAGTTCTTCTACACAGGGTGGAGCAAAAGTAGGTTTACAGTTATTCATATGGAAAATAATACAACAATTAAATAAAAATAAAAGATAAACTGTGTTTCACATAGTCACAAGTGTAAACCTACTTTTGCCCCCATGCCTGTATGTTTAGATTCCTTTCAATTCCTTTTGAAGATGAGGGAAGATTTCAAAATGAAAATTAAAGATTAGCTCTAATTTCATTATTTTTCTTCTTTCCATCGACCAGTTTTTCACTTAAGAAAACTAACGCTTAGAAAGGATATACAACTTGTGTTCAGCTAAAGGCACAGTCACCCTGGAACTCAGCTCTGCCTGACCACTAACCTGGCTGTCACTCCTGGTGCTAGGCTCCACACTAGGCTGGGTTACAACAAAGATCGCCAGTGGGGCACAGTAAAGCGGAGGCCTGGTTACAAACAGTAGGAATGTAGAGTGTACCCTGACAGAGCCCTGGCTTAGAAAAGGTGCCTAAAGAGAAACGAATACTTTGAAGAACAGATTAGGCACAGAGGCTCAGAATATTATGCTAATGTTAAAAATATAGAGCCTAAATATTATTTAAGTGGCTTCATTATTAAAACGTTATTTTCCAAAGGCATCACAACAGAAAAAATGGGGAATGGAAATTCCTAGAATAAAAACTTCTTTAAAGTGTTTGAATGTGGACTGGCATATGACGACAGGTTAATGTTGATTTTCTTAGATGTAACATGGGGTAGTGTAACGATGTCTGCAGCTTTCAAATGGGTGGTAGGCTGGGAAAAATCTATCGTCTATATTATCTATCTTTCTATTATCTGTCTCTCTATCTCTCTACTTGCCTACCCACCGAGAGAGGTAGAAATATGGCAAAATATTAACCAATGTTCTATGTAGGTAGAAAAAACACCAATGTTCGTTGTGTAATTATTTTATTATATAAATGTTTTTTCAAGTTAAAAAGTAGATGTGGAGGTGGGGAGAATTACCTGAGTTCTTTCCATAGCGACAATTGCCTGGGCCATTGTTGGGAGAAAAAAAAAACTTCCTAAGTCGCCCGGTAGGTGAAATGTGCCGTTCTAATGGCCTCTTGGACACTCGTGGAGACTTTAAACAAATTTTTTTTCTAAGAGTTATCTGAGCCGTACTGATGACATACCAGGAAGCAAGATGTCAAGTGCTCCCTGGAGACTTTTTGATTCCACTTTTGGAAGGTCGAGCACTTGTGGCAGCCTTAGGGTAATCTCCTTGGATCATTTGGAGTTGCCCTCATCTTTCTTTCCTTCCTAGTTAAAATATTGTAGAAATAGAATACTGACTGACACACAGACGAAACTTATTAACCACAAATACATTCAGCACTAACAACTTTCCTCCAAAAGATAAGAAGTAGAAAAAAGAAAAGAAACACTTTCCCTGACCGGGAATCGAACCCGGGCCGCGGCGGTGAGAGCGCCGAATCCTAACCACTAGACCACCAGGGAAACTACAGCAAT
>PVKM010029985.1:0-17416 GCA_004027735.1 Carollia perspicillata | reverse complement strand
ATGCAATAGCAAAGATACTCCTTACCCTCAATGTGTCATAAGATAGCAGGAAAAGGAACCTAAGTGATGGATTTGCATACGAAACATGCAAGACATTATGCCTACAGGTGCAAAGTAATATAAAAGTCTATGCTAAATTTCGATATACTTTCAACATCCAATTTACAGAGTAAATAAATTCAGGTACCACATGGCAATTAGTTCACTTTCACAGATTCATTCCAAGTTTTTCTTAAACAGCAAACTCTTCTTACACATATTTCTACTATCATTGTCTGAAAGTTTGCTCTCCGCCTCTATTCTACACAATTTTTCCTTATACTGCTGATCCTAACCCTAGTCTTAGCCCTCTTACTTTCAATTGATGAACTTGGCTTTTACTTCTGGAGAAAATGGAAACCATCTTCTTCTATCTAATCAGTGTTTCCTTCTTCCCTTTGTAAAATGAGGGAAGGGAATAGCTCATCTCTAAACAGGGTTTTAGCCTTCAATTATATTCTGGGTCCTGCCCCTCCACTGCTTTCAGAACTTACTAATTGGGTTGTCTTCTCTTTTGCTCTGATATTAAATCTGCAATTAAATACATTTAATGCTCATTTCCAGTTTTTCACCAAAGTTTCTCCAATCATTGCTTGGCTGACAGTTCAACCTCTAATAGTTTCCTCAAAATGGGCTTATATGAATAGTATTCTCTGGGTTCTTGCACATTCAAAAGTGCTTTTCAGTAGTGTTAGACATGAAAGACATCTTGGCCATATAGAAAGTCTCTGGTTCATTGTTTCTTTCCCTAAATATCTTATAAGGAGTGTTCCGCTTCTTCTGGGATTTATTTGTATCATTTTAAAAGTCTAATATCTTTAAGGGTCTTCTTTAAGAACAAGAAAAACAGATTAAAAATATGAACAATAAAATGGCAATAAATTCTTATCTATCAACAATTGAATCAAAAAAGCAAAGTAAACTAATAAATAGAACAGAAACAGCCTCATAGATACAGAGAACATTTTTTGGCAGTTGCCAGGAGGAAAGGGGGTTGGGAGGATGGACAAAAGGGGGAAGGGATTAAGAAGTACAAATTGAAGGAGCTCCTACCCTTCGCTACAACATGGATAGAACTGGAGAGTATTATGCTAAGTGAAGTAAGCCTGGTGGTGAAAGACAAGTACCATGTGATCTCACCTATAAGTGGAAACTAATTAACAAAACAAACTGGCAAACAAAATATAGCCAGAGACATTGAAATCGACAACAAGCTGACAGTAACCAGAGGGGAGGGGAGAGGGAAATAACATGGGGAAGAAGGGAAAGGAATGTAAATGAACATAAGTGAGAGACCCAGGGATGGAGCCAAGGGAGGGTAGGATTGAGAGGGGGAGGTGGGCATGGGTAAGGTGGGGGAAAGTGGTGGTGGGAAAATGGAGACAACTGTATTTGAAAATCAGTAAATTAAAAAAATAAAAAGCTTGAAAGAAAAGAAGTACAAATTTGTTGTTATAGAATGGTCATGGGCATGCGGAGTACAGCACAGGGAATACAGACGATGGTATCCTGGTCACTATGTATGATGTCAGAGAGCCGCAGGGTTTATCTGGATGATCACTCAGTGGGTCGTATGGTGTCTGGTCACTGGGGTGTACACCTGAAACTAATACAGTATTATTGTATGTCAACTTTAATTTTTTTTAATATTTTATTTATTTATTTATTTATTTATTTATTTATTTATTTTAGAGAGAGAGGGGAAGGGAAGGAGAAAGAGAGAAACATCAATGTGTGGTTGCCTCTCACATGGGCCCCACTGGGGACCTGGCCTGCAACCCAGGCATGTGCCCTGACTGGGAATCGAACTGCAACCCTATGGTTCACAGCCCGTGCTCAATCCATGGAGCTACACCAGCCAGGGCCTCAACTTTAATTGAAAAATAAAAAATTATTCTTAGCAAAAAATTCTGATGCCTGCCAACTTTGTTTTACCAAAAGTGACTTGATATATTTATCTGTTGGTTCGAAATATTTTTTTATTTTTTCCAAACACTTTAGGTTATACCTTGATGTTGCCTTTTCTTGATCAATTTCCCCAGATGCATGTTAAGCCCTTTAAATATATAGATTCATGACTTATTTTTAGAAATGTTTGCTTGCATTCCATTTTTAAATATTTGTTCTGATCTTTTGTTATCAGTTTTCTTCATGGGAGACTCCGTATGTATATGTTTGCTTGTGTTTTATTACTGTCAGTTCTTTCTCTAATTCTTTTTATCTCTTTATTTTGTTCATTTTATTAATTTTCTTAAATATATCTTGTCTCCTATGGTGCTTTCAACAATGTCTATTCTTCTTGTGTTCTGATTTGGTCTCTTATTTATGAAATAATGTGTCTTTTCATTTCCCTCGTGATTCTGCCAAATCCCATTTCACTTCCTCCTTTAATTTATTCATCATCGCGTGCTGTCCGGTCCTGAGTTATTGTATTTCTGCTTTGTAAATCTTCATTGCTAATTGTTATTACTCCTTTAACTTTTATTTATACATAGAATGTTAAATTATAATTTTTATCTGCTTCTTGGCAATAGTCTATAGGAAAACTGTCCTATCCTTTCCCATAAGTTTAATAGTATCTTTGTATAGGTCAGGGGTGTCAAACTCATTTTCACCAGGGGCCACATCAACCTCACGGTTGCCTTCAAGGGCTGAATGTAATTTTAGGACTGTATAAATATGACTGCTCCTTAACTAGGGCCAAGGAGCTTGTCACTGCTGCTGGGTAGAAAGAAGGGGCCAGGCCAGATAAAATAAGGTGGAAGGCCAGATTCGGCCTATGGGCCTACACCTGTGGTGTAGATGCTCTTTCAACTCTTGTGTTGTTGTTGTTGTTGTTGTTGTTGTTGTTGTTGTTGTTGTTACTCATATTTGAATGAGTTTAATTTTCCTGGACCAGCTATTTACAAAGGTTACTAGAGGGCAAAGGGAAGCACTAAAGAGTTCCCATCTGCCAAATAGTACAGCTCATGAGCTCCCTCTACTCTGACCTGTTGCAACAGACTACTTCCTTTTTAAATTATGCCTCAATTCCATCTCATGCCTTTTGCCTTTAAGGTTCTAAATGGCTTCTACCAATGTGATCCTCCAGTTTTTTCACCAGCCACTGACACAAGAGACACATCTCTTACCTTCCAAGATAGCACCTCCGCTCTCTGTTGATACATTTTGCCTTGTACATTCCATAGTCTGCCATCTGTGTGTCCCCCAACCCCTTCTCATGTCCCCACAATGCTACACCCTAATCCACCTTATCTAGGGTAAACAGCACCCCAGCTTTCCCAGGATCAAGGAGGTTCACAGGGCATGGGACATTCGGTACTAAAGCTAGGAAAGGTCCAGGCAAAATGGGACAAGTTGATAATCCTGAATTCGTTCTTGCTCACTGCAGTCGCCATTGAGGATGAGGCCTCCCCTTACTGGAAGTGAGTACTAACTGAGTTTTCTGTAATTACCACAGCTGATGCCCTCCTTGCCATTATTGTCATTGCCTATCACCATTTACCATGCAGCTTCTTGCCTGCTTCCATTAGCCTCTGTTGGTTTCGACAGCATGTGTACACAGCTTGTAGTTTAAGGCATTTCTGGGTCTTGTAATTCCATTACAAAATGGAGTGTGTAAAATTTTTTCATTCTATTTCTTGCTCTGTATAATTTTTAAGAGGAGATGTGGAAAAATGCAGACAAAGCCTCTGTTTCCTTGGAATTCAATGAACATTTTCTGTTGTCTTTATAGAGTCCCAGGTTGAAAAGCCCCACTCTTGTCATAATTGAATTTCCTGACCAAGTGAATGTTGCAGTTAAGATTGTGATTCTCAGAATAAGAGCATGTAAGCAACACTCCATACAGAATAATGAGCCAACGGGATGAATTTCAGTCTGTGTGTGCTATGCATTAGAAGAGCACATTGAAGTACATAAAAGCACAAAAGCACATTAGAAGCAGCGAGTGGACAAAAGGTAATAATAAAAATAGTATAGGAAACACTAACAACTAAGAAATCACAATTGGACTTAAATAACAGCCTACAGAAAGTATAGATAGAATACAGAACTAGGTTTTAAATAAACCCTCTTTAAAAGAGAAATTGCTGTTTCTTGATTATGGCCAAATAAATAAATATGAGTGGGAAAATGGACAGAATGATTTGCTATATGCACATTGTTGAGGCAGATGCTGTTACCTGGGTTAATTTTTTAATCCTAACTCATTGATGGCACCGGGTGTCAGAAAAGTTAAAACGTACAAGATCATACAGCTAGTATTCAAACCTGGGTGTCTCTGGGACCAATGCCCATGCTCTTCCTGCTACCCCACTCCACCTATTTTGATTCAAAGGAAGACATTAATGGATGTTCAGTGCATGGAAGATAAATTTTGATGTAACTTAAAACAGGGGGAGGGGAAAGGGTTGTCATTCAGTTCTAACCAAATGCAGAAAAAGCTCAAGTGTAAATAGTATAACTGAAGCAGAAACACAGAAGGAGCAAAAAAAATCAGCAACTATATTTATTTATTAAGGTTTTTAATGCAATTGCTTCAACAAGCTGGAGAAATATTTAAGACTTGAATGACTTGTTGCATCTGGCTTTATCTCCTGACAGAAGCCCATTTTGACAAAGTGGGGATTAAATTCACAAATGTAAGAAACTAGAATAGTTTATCAAATTTCTCCCTGCTGTTATGAAAAATAATGTTGTGATAGAGAATAAGATTAAATCTCTCAAAAATCAAATTTACTTTAAAAGGGATAGAGAGAATGGCAGGCTAACTGGTCTACCAGAGGGAACAGAAATATAAGGTCTAATTCTTAGAAAATGTTTTGCAGAAAGGAAGTCTGATTCTTCATGGCACTGCAAAGCTATTAAAATTAGATAAGCTTCAACCATTTGAATTCTCAATCTGTAGTCCTTTTCCAAATTATAGACATAATGCATCCAAAACCTCTGATGGACAGGTTGACATCATTGGGATCATCTTTGTCTTCACTCAACCCTCATAGAGACTCCACTGAGAACAAAGCCCTGTACATGTTTGACCATGGCTTCTGCATTAATAGGAAAAATTGGGGGGTTGTGACCCTTTAGCTGATAGGAGGAGAGTATACTAAGTAGGAAACTAAGTGATTTGAGGAGCTTATACAGCCTTGACCAGAAACCTCCCTACAATGCCATAAATCTTATTGCACTAATTTCCAACTATTCCAGTAAGTTATTCAATAAGAAATTAAAATATTAATTCTTTATCTCCAGATACTGGTGTATGCGGATTCCATTATTCTTTCTCTAACAACTTCAGCAAATATTGTCTTCTTCTTTCTCTGAAAATCAATTATTCCTATGCCTGATGCAATATAATTGACCTTCAAATGCTTTTTTTGTGATTGTGTATATAAGTAAATTTTGACTCAAACTAGAGGGTAAGTTGTGTAAGTGCTAGATCTAAATATTGGGATAAGCCAGAGCAGACACTTAACATTTATTAATTCATTGATCACAAGGGAAGGGAAACTTTAATGGAAGGAATGAAGGGAATAATGAAATGCAAAGCATGGAGCAAGTTGAGAAAGGGGAAGCCTTCATGAAGCATTACAACACTGGATTTGGGGCAGACAAAAAATTTCAAGGAATAGTGGACACCTGGGAGAAGTAAAGCCAAAAGTACTAACAAATAGAGGAATGCATAAAAATGTTGACTGATACATCCAACTATTTGTATGCACTTAACTAAATACTGAATTGGAAGTCATCCTCCTTAATATCTTCCTGCATAGCTTCAGGAGGAAGAAGTGTAACTAACTATCAAAGAAAGAAAAGCCCAGCATCAAACACAGGGATCAATGTAGTGACAGATGTCAAAGGCAACTTACTCTTTTATCCTGGAAAGGAGTATAATAATATACCAAAGACAAATACAGTTTGTCCAAGAAAATTTTGTTACATACACACACACTGCTGTATGCAGCAGGTCCTCAAATAATATCCTTCCATTCAACATCGTTTTGCTATGACATTGATGAGATGTTGTAGTAACTTATGTCTTTATATTAATTAGTCTATGGTAAGATTGGTTGCATTACACATCATTTTGATTAAAGTCACAGAACCTAATGATGACATTGAGTGAGGACTTACTGTGTATGTGTGTATAGCAAATCATTCTCCAGTTTCATGATTTCTTAATTACATAACATTAATAACACTTTTGTCAAATGAGCAAAAATGCTAAGAAACAGGCAAATCAGACCATATGGAAAACAATTTTCATTCATAAAAAGCTTAATCATTACAAGGAAAACTTTAGAAGATGGATGCATTATAAAAGAGCCAGATGATGTTAATTTTTCCCTTTATTTATTTTGTCATCTCTAAACCACCTATTGGCTTTCTGGGGGGAAAGTCAGTTCATGATAAAGCTTTTAAAAGCATTATGCTGAGTGAAATAAGCCAGGCGGTAAAAGACAAATACCATATGATCTCACCTTTAACAGGAACCTAAACAACAAAAAAAACAAGCAAGCAAAATATAACCAAAGACATTGAAATAGAAAACAGGCTGACAGTAACCAGAGGGGAGAGGGAAGGGAATTTCAGGGGAAAAAGGGAAGGGATTATAGGAACAAGTATAAAGGACACATGGACAAAAACTAAGGGAGGTGGAAATAGGAGGGAGGTGGGGAGCACTGGGGGCGGGGGTGGACTGGGATGGGAGTAAAAGACAGAAAAGTACACTTGAATACAATTAAAATAAAATTTTAAAAAATTTGAATAACCCTAAATTTTTGACAATTTTGTACTTGATAGTTAGAAATTCAGTTTTAATGCTAAAAGGTATTTGAGAGACAAATCGGAAACAGGTAATCAAAAGTAAACAACAGGCAAGTCTTGTTTCTTTTATTCACTTGGGCCAAGGTCTCTAGATGTTTTTCTAATCTTTTAAATGCATCTAACTGGTTACACTGGAGCTGGGGAGAGAAGAAAAAAGAAACCTGGGATCTACTAAAACCACACAGTAAAATGAAAGTGTCCCTCTCTCTTCTCCAAAATGGTGCCTACCTTTTGTTTACTTTTTCTCCTATTCATGTATACTCAATGTAGAATGTATTGCATATCTGACACAGATAATATAATCTGAGTTACACGGTGATAATTAAGATACTACACTTGAACCTAAAGGAGCTTATAATCAAATAAAGGAGAGATTCTAAAAATAATTGTAATATAATTGAAGGTGGTAAACACAGGAAGAGCAAAGCAAGAACAGTACTGAGCGTAGTTTTAGAAAGTACAATCCAGGGCTCCAACTCAAGTTTCAATGTTTGTTTCACAGTATGGGTTGCCTTTAATTGACTTATTTGGCAACTGGCTTATGGTTTTTCTCTTTACCCTAAATTCTACCATCGTCTTAAGTGGCTTTATTACCTTCATAGCTAATCTGACTTGGTGACTTTAGGAACTTCCTCTTTCATTTCATTTTGGCTATCCTCTCCCATAACTGATAATGACTCAGAACCGTTCCATCTCTGAAACTGCTCATTAACATAAGCCACCCCTGACCACAGACTACCATCATTCCAGCCTACACACTCAGTTATTCCTGACACATATATTCATCAGTCCCATTAAAACCTCTGGGGCACTTACTACTCTACTTTGTCCTTTTGCACTGCTCCCAGGCTTAACTTCCTTCCTTTTTCATCTAAGAGTCTGTGGTTCATAATCCCAACTCTCTTGCTAATCTTTTTTCTATCTTTATTGAGATACTATAATTTACATATAATATTGAGATAATTAAGTTTAAGGCATACAATATGATGAAATATATATATGTAGTGCAATAGGGCTAGTTAGCACCTCCATCACCTCATAGAACATTTAAGATCTGCTCTCTTAAAAACATTCAGTATATAATACAGTATTGTTAACCATAGTCACCTTGCTGTACATTAGATCCCAGAACTCATTCATTTAATATCTGCAAGTTTATATCCTTTAACCAACATCTCCCCATTTTTCCCACCACCCCTCCTCCTAGCTGACAGTAACCATCTTCTACTCTCTGTTTCTATGAGTTTGGCTTTTCTTAGATTTCATATATAAGTGAGGTTATACAGTATTTGTCTCTCTTGCTAATCTTCAGGAACTTCCTTGCCCCACTATCTTTTAGTTTCAACTGCTAAAAAGAATCCAAAGTTAGATAAATTTCAGTATTTCTATGTTTTGGTGGATGCCTCACAAGTTGTTAAGTATTATCAGAGGAATTCAACCAGTCTGACTAAAACCAACAACATCAATAACTTCTCTTGACCCTTGAAATTTGCTCCAAAATATGACCATCCCTATCACCAAACTTTCTCATTCTCCACTTCAACTTCAAAGTTTCTCAAGTACCCACAATACCCCACTATCACAATCTTCCCTGTATCCTAAATAAAAATCATCAGACGGTCACTCCTTCTGCTGCCTCCAAAACCACTTACACACCCGTATTCCATCCTTCTATCTAGGGACAATTCTTTTATCTGCATTATAGATTCTATTCTTTCAGGTTTGGCAAAGGACCACATATTGTTAAGTGTGTTTCTCTTCTATGATTGATTCTTTTTTTTCCTCTTGGCCCCTTGCTAATAGATTCAACAATGTACACATATTTCTAAATTTTCAAACTCTCCCATACATTTACTTTCTCCCTATTCTAACTATACACAATCACTCTCTCCTCCCTTTGTGGCAAACTTCTTCAATGATTGTCAAGAATCAAAGTTTCTGTGTCTTCATATCTTAAATGTATTCATGCATTCCAATCTGGCTACTCTCTCAACTATACCACTCAATCCCATCTAAACAATTTTATAAGGTTATTAGTGATTTCCATGGTTTAAATCTAATATAGTCATAATTTTTATCTTATTTGACACCTCAAAACATGCAACATTGTTATTCATTCCATTTGGTCAAAACATTTTCATGACTTCATCTTATCTGTCAATATTTGATTTAGATTTTTCCATTAAAATAGTTATGGACCAAGAGGTGATGTCAATCAAAATAGTTTAATAGAATCTCTGAAATTTTTTCCTTCCATAAAAGCAACAGAACAACTGGCAAAATTGTCAGAATAAAGTTTTTCAGAGCTCTGGAAATTAACCAAAGGCTTTCAAAAATCCATGAAGGTTCATTTTTAAAAAATGACTCAGTAAAAATAGTGAGATTTGTGGCATTTTTATCAGTCCTATTCCCATATCCCTCTCCTAAGCTCCATGTTAACTTTGAAAGTCTGCAACAAGCAATCGCAACAGAAACCCACATCCTAACAGCCACTGGAAGGATGGAAGGGATCGAAGCTCCATCAAAGTCTCATCTTTAGAGAATTGTCTTTATTTGACCTGTCTTATAGATCCCTGGAAGATCCCATTCACAAGGCTGTCTTCATTTGACCTCACTCAGAGCTCTTCCAGTACAAACAGCTTTTTCTGCAGTGATCTTTGTCAAAAGCAATCATAGGCATTTGTTGGTGAACATTGCAGCTGAAGTAGTAGGTCACAGTTGAGGCAAATAACAGATTAGCCCAAAAGCTTAAATAGGAAAATCTAGCATAATAAGATGTCCATAGGAGACTTTGAAAAAGCTCTGACATATTCCTGAGAATCTAAAAAAAAACCACACACACACAGATGCATAGGGCAGTGTGCATGTTCAGAAAATACTGGAAGAGGTACTAAGCTCTCATCTCTGAGTAGTCTTGAGGCTCTGTGCAAGAAAGAAGTGAAGTCTAAGGCAGAGTTATAAATTGCCTGGCAGAGTATTGATGTTCTACCCTGACATGCACATAGAGGCATGCATCAAAAATTAAGAGACTTATTGGCCCCAGGCATCTAATGAAATTTCTGTTCAATTGTTACTTGACCTCTATACTAACAGAACAGAGACTTAATGGCCACAAACAACAAATAACATAGATCTCACAGACTTACTTCACAAAAATCACTAAATGAACAGCAACAACAATGAAAGCAAACAGAAACAACAACAAACTCTCAAAAGAGGAGAAAATATAATTTCTATAATTTCCACATTATATCATTTTAAATATCCAATTTTCAATACAAAATTATAGACAGTCAAAGACACAAAAATATGGTTGGTATGTAGGGAAAAAAACAGTCAACATAAATTGTTCCTGAGGAATCCAACACAGGGACTCACTACACAAAAATTTTAAATCTTTGATTATTTTAAATATATCCAGAAAACTAAGTGAAATAATTCCTAAATAATTCATGGAATGCATGAGAACAATGACTTATAAAGTAAAGAATATCAATAAAAGGAAATTATCCAAAAGAACCAAATGAAAATTCGGAAGTTGAAAAGTACAATAACTAAAATGAAAAATTCTCTAAAAGGACCTAACAGTGCATTTGAGCAGGCAGAAAAAAATTAGCAAATATGAGGTAAACTGAGATTATCCAGCCTACAGAACAGAAACAGAAAAGAAAGAAGAAAAATAAAATAGAACCTCAAAGACCTGTGGAACCATCAAGCATAGCAACACACATAAAGGAAGTCACAGAAGGAGAGAGAGAAAGGGGCAGACTTTTTTAATCCAATGAATACTTATTAAGTATTTACTATGTGCCCAGCACTGTGGCTCACAAATGAGAAAACCACCATCCTTAGGTTTTGCCCAAGGTCACCTCAGTTCTTACAAGAGGGACTTAGGGTTTGGAAAGTGAACACCTGGCACAAGGATCTATAAGGTGAACTGCTAAGAAGCATGCCCCTGGGAGAAAATGAGGGTCACAGAAGCCAGGAGTCTGCCTTCTCAGCCTATTCAGGCCTGTTTTCCAATCTGTTTCCCTGTAAAAAGGGAGTGGTGCTTTTCCCTGAGTTTCAAATCATTCCTGACACTATAGATGTCACTTTCTATCATCTAGAGCTGATCCTCACCAGGCCACTGCTGCAGATGCTCCTAGAGTGGGGATTTCAGAGGGGGAATGAAAGTAGCAAAAGAGAAGCAACCCATCATGTGCAGAGGTTCTCTATAAGATTAACAGTGATTTCTCATAAGAAACCATGGAGGTAGAAGGCATTTGGATGACTTATTCAAAGTTTAAAAAAAGATCGCTAACCAAGAAACTTATGTGCAGCAGAACTATCCTGCAAAAGTTAAGGAGAAAAATAAGACCTTCCACCATAAACATTAACTGAAAAAAATTTGTCACTAGCAGACCTGTCCTACAAGAAATACTAAAGTGAGCCATTCAGGCTGAAGTGAAAGGACCCTACATAGCAAGCAAGTCCACATGAAAATATAAGGATATAAAAGTGATTTTGGTTTATAACTTTTCTTTCTGCCTAACTTAAAAGACAACTCCGTAGAGCAATAATTACAAATTTGTGCTGATGAAAATATAATGTGTAAGGATGTTAATTTGTATGAAAATATCAGTACCAAAAGGAAGTAAAGCATGGATTTATATATAAACAAAGATTTTTTAATATTCCTATAATTGAAATTTAGTAATTTGACCTAGTTTATTATTTTTTAAATATTTTATTTATTTATTTTTAGAGAAAAGAGGAGGGAGGGAGAAGGAGAGGGACAGAAACATCAATGTGTGGTTGCCTCTCACATGGCCCCTACTGGGGACCTGGCCTGCAACCCAGGCATGTGCCCTGGCTGGGAATCAAACTGGCGACCCTTTGGTTCGCAGCCCACACTCAATCCACTGAGCTATGCCAGCCAGGGCTGACCTAGTTTATTATTAATTAAGATATTAATAGACATCTCTAATGTAACCATTAAGAAGTAACTCAAATATATATTATAAATAACATGGGAATTGAAATGGCACACTAAAAAATATGTACTTAACTCAAAAACAGCCAGTAATGGAGGAATAAAAAAGACATAAGAGATACAAAAACAAAGAAAAATGGCAGACATAAATCCTACCTTATCAGTAATAACTTAAATTTAAATGAAATAAACACTCCAATCAAAAGATAGAGATGAGCAAAATGGATAAAAATAGAAAAT
This sequence comes from Carollia perspicillata, assembly GCA_004027735.1. Taxonomy (NCBI): domain Eukaryota; kingdom Metazoa; phylum Chordata; class Mammalia; order Chiroptera; family Phyllostomidae; genus Carollia; species Carollia perspicillata. The sequence continues at coordinate 5,334 of PVKM010029985.1, read as the reverse complement.
ATAAACCAAGTATTAAGTATACAATGTCAAAGACATATTTTTGTCCTGGCCAGGTGGCTCAGTTGGTTGTAACATAATCATGTGGACCAAAAAGTTGCAGGTTCAATCCCCAGTCAGGGCAGACACTTAGCAGTTTCAATCACCTGTCAGTATTGAAACTGCTAGGACATATACAGGAGGCAACCAACCCATGTCTCTCTCTTACAATGATGTTTTTCTCTCCTCTCTCCCTTTTTCTCTCCTTTTTTCTCTCTCTAAAATCAATAAACATAACCTGAGGTGAAGATCTTTTTAAAGACATATTTTAAGTTCAAAGACACAAACAGGTTGAAGTTAAAAAGATGTGCTTTGCAAACTGTAGCCAAAAAAGAGCTGGAGTAGCTATACTAATATCAGGCCAAATAGACTTTAAGACAAAGATTGTTATTCAAAACAAAGAACATTTTACGATAAGAAAATGAGTAAATCAAGAAAATATGGCAATTATAACAGAACCCCAAAATGCTTGAAGTAAAAACTTACAGAATTGTTTCTGTCTGGGTGGCTCAGTTGGTTGAGCACTGTCCTGTGCACTAGAAGGTTGCAGGTTCCATCCCAGTTGGAGTGCAGGCAGAGGTGACCGAATGAAGTTTCTCTCTCACATTGATTTTTCTCCATCTCTTTCTCTCTCTCTTTCTCTCACTCTCTCCTTTTCTCTATCCCTAAATCAATAAACATATCCTTGAATAATAAATTTAAAAAATCAGCTCGACCTGTAGAACACTCCATGCAACAGAAGCATACACATATTTCTCAGGTGTATGTGGAACACTCCATTGGACTCTGTGTTAACCCACAAAACAAGTCTCAAAAATTTAAAAGAATTGAACTCATATAAATTATGTATTCTGACCACATGGAATGAAATTGGAAATCAATAACAGAAAGAAATTTGGAAATTTTACAAATACATGGAAATTAAACAAAACACTCTTCAACAACCAATAATTCAAAGAAAAAACCACAAGTAAAGTTGAAAAAGATTTTGAGATGAATGAAAACAAAAATGTAAGATTCTGAAATATACATGATGCAGTTAAAGTAGTGCTGAGAGAGAAATTTAAAACCATAACATCTACATTAGAAAAGAATAAAGATTTCAAATTTATGACCTAATATTCCATCTTAAGGAACCAGAAAGAGAAGAGCAAACCAAACCTAAACCAAGCAGAATGAAAAATAATAATAAACTTTAGAACAAAACTAAAAAAGAAGTACAGAACTGAAAAACAATAGAGAAAAACAACAAAATCAAAAGTTGGTTCTTTCTGAAAAGATCAACAAAATTGTATAACTGTTAGCTTAGACTAACAAAGAATAAAGAGACACAATTCGATTTACCAAATTCAAGAATAAAAGAGGGGACATTACTACCAACCTTATAGATAAGAAAGGATTATAAGAGAATACTATAAACAATTATATGCCAACAAATTAGATCATTTAAATAAGATGGACAAATCTCTAGAATATAAGATACTACTAAAATTGACTCAAGGAAAGTAGAAAATATGAAAAGACCTATAACAAATAACATAATGGCATTAGTAATCAAAAATGTACCATGAAGATTTCCCTGGCTGGTGTGGCTCAGTGGATTCAGTGCCAGCCTGTGAACCAAAGGGTCACCAATTCAATTCAAGGCATGTGCCTGTCAAGGTACATGCCTTGGTCGTAAGACAGGTCCCCAGTAGGGGGCGTGTGAGAAGCAACCACACAATGATGTTTCTCTTCTTCTCTTTCTCCCCCCTTTTCCCTCCCTAAAAATAAATAAATAAAAATTTTAAACAAAATGTACCATGAAGAAAAACCCAGGACCAGGTGGCTTTACCACTCAGCTCTACTAAATATTCAAAGAAGAATTTGTGTGAAAATTTGACAAACACTTTCAAAAAACAGAAATAGAGAATTCTTTCTCTCATTCTTGAGTCCAATAGTGTCTTGAAACCAAACCAAACACAATGAGAAACAAAAACTACAGACCAATATTCTTTATGAACAGTGATGCAAAAATCCTCAACAAAATACTAGCAAGCAAAATCCAGCAACATAGGATTGATTATATAACCAAGTAACCAAATAGGATTTATTGTAAAAGTTCAAGGTTGGTACAATATAGAAAAATCAATCAATGCAGAACATCATATTAGTAGAATAAAGGAAAAAAGCCACAAGGTCATCTAAATAAATACCTACCATGGACAACCTGGCCGAATACCATGCCGCCATGCCGCCATGCCCCCATGCTTGCAGACCCACAGCTTCCACCACCTACATAATAGCCATCTAGGCCTGCAAAAGCATTATTCCTGAATGCAGGAGTGTCCACCAGGCTGGACAAAACTAATGTTCAATAGTGGACTAACTGGAATTTTCAGTCCCTTCTCTCTGCCTCTCTTTTAGAAACAAGACTTGCCCTTTTTGGACTGAATAAACTTTTTTTTAATTTAGTTTCATTAAAATATAGTTGACATAGAATATTGTGTTAATTTCAGGTGTATAACATAATTATTTGACTTTATATACCTTATGATACAATCATGGAAAATATATTGAATAATAAACCCCTTGATTTTCAAACACAGAGAAGAAGACTGCCTTGCATATTTGGAAAATGCAAGGGAGAGATAACAGATTTCCTGCTAATAATAATATGGGGATCAGATAATAAATTTGTTGTTTAAACCACAAAAGATAATGATGATGATGATAATAATAATAACAATAATAATGATGATGATGAAGGGGAGGGAGGAAATCAAGCAATGAGAGAAATAACATGTGATGCTAATATATTTATACCTTGGCTATGAAAATGAGTTGTATTGACTATATATGGACATAGAAAGTGTTAAATAAGGACTTCAGCCAAGATGGAGGCATATATAGACACACTGTGCCTCCTCACACAACCAAAGAAAGACAACAACAAATTTAAAAACAAAAAAACAACCAGAACTGCCAGAAAATCAAACTGTATGGAAGTCCAACAACCAAGGAGTTAAAGAAGAAACATTCATCCAGGCTGGTAGGAGGGGTGGAGATGGGCAGCCAGAGCAGAGAGGACTCACAGCAAGGTGGCAGCTGGTGGAGTGGGTGACCCAGTGGCCCCCACATGCACATGCAGATAAACCAGAATAACTAGGGAGTGACACAGACTGCACAACACAGGTTCCCAGCATGGGGAAATAAAGCCTCAAAACCTGTGACTAAAAAAAAACCTGTGAGGGTTGTGGTGTGGAGAGAAACTCCCAGCCTCATAGGAGAGTTCGATAGAGAGACCCACAGGGTCCTACAATGTACACAAACCCACCCAGCTGGGAATCGGCACCAGAAGGGCACAATTTGATTGTGGGTAGCGGGGAAGTGACTAAAAGCCAGCTGAGAGCAGAACGAGTGGCACTGTTCCCTCTCGGACCCCTCCCCCACTGACAGTGTCACAACGCAGCAACATGGGTTGCCCCACGCTAATGAACACCTAAGATCCCACCTGTTACTACATAACAGGAGCATGGAGACAAAAAAAAAAAAAGGCCCAAATGAAAGAACAGATCAAAGCTCCAGAAAAAGAACTGAACAAAATGCTCAAGAAACTTTGTGAGTACCTCAACAGCATAAAAAAGATCCAGGAGACTTCCAGCTAAGATGGAGGCATAGGTAGACATATTTTGCCTCCTTGCAAAACCAAAAGAAGGACAACAACAAATTTAAAAACAAAAAACAACCAGAACTGACAGAAAAGCAAACTGTATAGAAGTCCAACAACCAGGGAGTTAAAGAAGAAGCATTTATCCAGACCAGTAAAAGGGGTGGAAGTGGGCAACTGGGCAGAGAGGACTTGTGGCAAGGTTGTGGCTTTCAGACTGGGAAGTCCCACGTTCACATGCAGATTAAATGGGAGGAACAACTAGAGAGCAAGATAGACTGCAGAGCCCAGGGTTCCAGAACAGGGAAATAAAGCCTCAAAGCCTCTGACTAAAAACACCTGTGGGTGTCGAAGTGGCAGTGGGAGAAACCCTCAGCCTCGCAAAAGAGTTCATTGGAGAGACCCACAGGGTCCTAGAATGTACACAAACCCACCCACCCGGAAATCAGCACCAGAAGGGCCCAATTTGCTTGCATGTAGCCAGGGAAGTGACTGAAAACCAGCAGAGCAACTGTCCTCATTCCCTTTTGTCCAAAAGGGGTTCACCCTCCCCCACTGACAGCATCACAACACAGCAATATGAGTTGCCTCACCTGGTGAACACCTAAGGCTCTGCCCCTTATACATAACTGATGCACCAAGATGAAAAAAAAAATGGCCCAAATGAAGGAACAGTGCAAAGCTCCAGAAAAAATACAACTAAGCGACAGAGAGATAGCCAACCTATCAGATACACAGTTCAAAACACTGGCTATCATGATGCTCCAGGAAGTCACAGGGTACTTCAATGGCATAAAAAAGACCCAGGCAGCAATGAAGGTCTCATTACCTGAAATAAAGAAAAATCTACAGGGAACCAACAGTGATGGGAAGGAAACCAGGACTCAAATCAACAGTGTGGACCAAAAAGAAGAAAGAAACATTCAACCAGAACAGAATGAAGAAACAAGAATTCAAAAAAATGAGGAGAGGCTTAGGAACCTCCAGGACATCTTTAAACATTCCAGCATCCGAATCATAGGGGTGCCAGAAGGAGAAGAGGAAGACCAAGAAATTGAAAACTTATTTGAACAAATAATGAAGGAGAATTTCCCCAATCTGCCAAAGAAAATAGACTTTCAGGAAGTCCTAGGAGCACAGAGAGTCCCAGAGAAGTTGGACCCAAGGAGGAACACACCAAGGCACATCATAATTACATTACTCAAGATGAAAGATAAGGAAAGAATCTTAAAAGCAGAGAATAAAAAGGAGACAGTTACCTACAAAGGAGTTCCCATTAGATTATCAGCTGACTTCTCAAAAGAAACCTTGCAGGCAAGAAGGGGCTGGAAAGAAGTATTCGAAGTCAAAAAGGCAAGAACCTACATCCAAGATGACTCTATCCAGCAAAGCTTTCATTTAGAATGGAAGGGCAGATAAAGTGATTCCCAGATAAGGTCAAGTTAAAGGAGTTCATCATCACCAAGCCTTTATTATATGAAATGTTAAAGGGACTTATCTAAGAAAAAGAAGATGAAAAATATGAACAGCAAAATGACAACAAACTCACAGCTATTAACAACTAAACCTAAAGAAAATAACAAAAACAAACTAAGCAAACAACTAGAACAGGAACAGAATCACAGAAATGGAGATCACATAGAGGGTTA
>PVKM010029984.1:0-17500 GCA_004027735.1 Carollia perspicillata | reverse complement strand
ATAACTACAATATAAGGTGCCAGGCGGTATATTTTATGTGTGCTGTACCGACAAATTCTACAGGAAAGGAGAGGAGGAAGTCATGTCCAGCAGTGACAATTAAGGAAGACCTCAAACATTGGCAATTGAGTTGGGCTTTGAAAATTACATAAGACATTTAGAGGGTGAGAAACAAAGGTGATGTTACAGGCAGAAGAAGCTGTATAACACAAGTGTGGAGGTAAAAAGTTGCACAGGGTTTAAAAAAAATTGCAGAGAATGACAGGCTGACTCAATTGTAGTAAATTCGGAAGTTAATTAGGGAATGAATGGAAGCGTTTGTGGGAAGAAAACGAATACAGTTTTTGCTGGAGTTGATGTGAAAATATAATAATTAGAAATGCACAACATACAACTTGAGAGGTGGGGTTAGAGAATGAGAAGCCAGGGGTCAAAATGTAGATTTAGGAGTCCTCCAAACTATTAGCATTTGGGAAGTAGAGAACAGCACTTTCCTCTACATACATGTTTCCAGAGAAGAGGCTAAAGATTCACAGGAATGTCCTAGCAGGTAGCAGGAGGGGTGAAAAAGAAGAAAAAAGACATAAAGATGTAGTGGAGAAATTAGGATCTGTGGAGTGACAAATGTTAAGAGAAGTGATTTGTGGTTGATTATATTCATTAGTCATTAGAATTCAAAGATGATGACACTGAATTTGACAAAGAACATTGGTGACCAGTGAGAGATAGTGCCAGCAAAATATAAAAGGATGGGATAAAATTAGACGGCAGTGAGGGCAATGGCTTTTCCTCACCTATCATCCGACTGTTACTGAACACCTTACAATGTGCCAGATGTTGAGGCTGTAAAACACTTCCTTTGCCTTGTGCCATCAGTCTTTGGGGATTGACAGAGTCATGAACACCAGTATAACTTAATGCAATTAATACCGTGCTGTGGGAGCTTGGAGACTAAGCAGAGCACTACCTTTGGGAATATAGGACAGACTTACCGGTAAAATAAAGAACAGTGAGAAGAGGAGGAGGAGGAGGAGGCGAGAAAAGAAACATCAAAGTACAGAACACAATGTGGAGTTTTAGGCAGCTTTTTAAACTCACTTCAAAGGCACTGGATTGGATTTACAATGATTTGTTAGTGTTTGTTACTTAGAAACTACACAGAAGATTTCATGTTAATAAAATTGATAATGACATCTTACTTTTTTGCATTCTCTCCAATCTGTTGTCTCATCTAATCCTCAATACCAACGGGGATTCTGTTTCTACCTTTGAAAGACTATTAGACACAATTTCTTTTAATACTGACTTCGCATTTTCCACTCCCTTGTAGCTTGGAGACCTGAAAAATTTGCTTTCCTGTGCCTTAGACAGCTGCCTACATATCCTCCTTAGAGTGGCTTTTGGATGCTATATCATTAAAGGAAAGCTGTCACTGAAGGCAGAAAAGTGATATAAGGGTCCTACTGTGCAGAGAGGACATTAGAAACCCTTTTCACAATTTTCCACACAAATCAAAATTCAACCCCCAAAACACAACCTAGACAGGGCCATTGTAAGAATGTCAAATTCTGCTGAAATATTTTTCTCATTTTGTCTCATTTGTTAAACTTATTCAGTTTTGAGTCATTATAAAAGTATCCTTTTTGTTATTAAAATATTAAAAATATTAAAATATTATAATATTAAAATATTAGAACGCCTTGTGGGCGCAGGGGAGTATACTTTGTGTTGAACTGAAATCTGCCTCTGATTTTGGCTGCTCCTAAAAAGATTTCTGTGTGGTCATCTTTCTGATACACCCATCCAGAAACTTCTCCATCCCTGGTTAACTGTCCCTGGTTTCCTCATCTTTCCACCCTTGTTTCTCTCTACTGGCTAGTCTCATTTGTTGATGATTAACTGAGAGGTGAACCAGTGCTGCAAAGTGCACACTACCCTATAACCATTACTCTGTCTAGCTCAACCTGCAGTAGGGCTGGCATTCTACCTAGTGACTTTGTTGTCCTCCTAGATTTAGCTCAAGTGTTACCTCCACTAAGAAGCTGACCTTACTCTGCAAGTCTAGATGAGGTACCTTCTTCTCTCTTCCCGTGTCATTTATCCATTGAGGTTGTACCTGTCTATAACTTGTTGGACTCTTCCACACCTCCCTGCCTACTAGGCTGCAAGCACCATGAAAACAAGAATGCTTTATTTAGTTTCCTGTTCCCAGAAGCTATCTAGTTGCCTGACTCAGAGTAGGTACTCTTTAAAATGTGTGCACGGTATTGATTGAATTAATGTACCTCTCTCCTGTACCTGTGAACCAAAATCTGAAAACTAGAACCAATGAATCAGGCAGACCACCAAGCACACTTATGATATTACGCCTTGAATCAAAAGAAAATTATTGGGCCAAATTTAAGACTACCAGGGGGTTTTGCTACAATATAGAATACTTTTAGTTCAGAAACTCTGCTCTAGAACAATGACATAATCTAATTCACACTCACCTCTTCCATACTTGACTGGGCCCCACTGGATTCCTGATCCACCTCCTGCTCCTAACAGGTATTACGCCCCAGGGGAATGCCTCTGATTGGGGAGGAGTTTACCATTCCAACCTTACTGCACTCTATGCTGACCCACTGGAAACTGAAACATTTTATGGACCCTTTTCTGACTCAACTGTTGTCATTCCCTGGCTTTTTCTCCAACACCCAGCTAGCCACAGGAAGTGTACTTTCTGCTTTACTTGTCCTTCCTGAGGCAGGACCAACAAAATCCTACTCACCACCCAGCCCTCCAAGTCCTATATCCACAGTAATTATCTGGACACCTGGTTATTACCATATGATAATGTTAGGCACAGGGAAACCCGAGCAGAGTGGCCTGAGAAAGTCATACACCTGGAGGACACACTGGGGAACTGGCTTACATTGCCCAAGCCTGCCCTCTTGCCACTTCAAGAGGCTGTGATTCCACAGGTGATTCCACCTTGTTTGAAGGGGAAATATGAGGATCTATGAATGAAGAACCTCGTGGATGAATAGATGCTTTAGTGATATCCTTGAGACATAAATCTCAGCATGAGAATTAATGCAACATATGAACTGCTCCAGGAAATTTGTCTAAGCAGCCAAGAGCCTGATTCCTTGTCCTTCCCTTATATAATTCTTTACTGAATCTACATTCCAATTCAGCGTTATCACTGCATTTAATAGTTGGGGCTCTCCATGGAGTAAGAGTGCCCTTGACTAACCTTACATCTAGCCTTTGACAATGGAGTTTAGCAGAGGAAAGAGCGCAGGCAGTGGGTTCCAGGAGCGGTTCTGTCACTTACTAGCTGTGTGAACATAGGCAAGAAACTTAACCTCTCGGAGCATCAATTTTTTCACCTGGTAACAAGGATATAATAAAACTTGCCCTGTAGGGTATTGTTTGAAGGAGAGAAGGAAACTGAAAGGGATGGGAAGTTCCTGATTCACTGCTTGACATTCAGTAAGAGTTCAATTAAGAGCAAAGTTATGATCACTAATAAACCCTGACACACCATTATATTCACATCCTGTCTCAGCATTCCCTGGGGTTCCAGTGTAATGGCAATAGGATAAAACACTTATATCCTTTCTCCCGAAGATTATAGTTTCAAATCCTCCTAAGCGGGTTGGCAAGCCGTGGTGCTAACTGCTGTCAGCACCCTTCCCCTGCATGCAGATGCACACCCTTACCCGAAGCCCATCATTTGGATATACCATGGCCCAGAAAAATCAAGTCATTTTCTTTTATACCGTCTCCAAAACCACACATTCACTTTCCACATCCCGTGTGTCCCAAAGTGACCACCATCACAGGGAAGCACCATATGCATGTTTAATGCCTGAAGGAGAACTTGGCCATAGCAGAAAACTCTTACAGCTGCATGTGTTTTAGTTGATATTCAATTTGTTAAAACTGCTGCTTTCACCTTTGAGCACACCTTGTAAGTTGTGGGCATTTCCCTATAAGTCTGGTTTGTTCATGTTCAAGTGTCAAACATGCACTTTCCCGTATCCTTTGACCAATGCCCAATTAGCTCTTAAACCTGAGACAGAGTTCTTATTTCTAAATATTTTAACATTTTCAAGCTCAATCAATCAAATGATCTTACATATTTCTAATTAGTCACAAATTTTTATAAACCTAGCAAATCAAATAATCTTAAAAGTGTAAATAGTGCTTATAAACTTGATTATATAACCCGCCTAAAATTTTCAATTACAATAATAAATGTAATACATCTGCTTTTTAAAAAAACCTTTAATCTCTAACAGGATGACTTATAAATAGGAGAAAGAAAGTTTTCCTCCAGACTTACACAGTTCTGCTAAATCTAATAAATCAAAACCTCTACATATACCATATCAACTTCTCTTAAAACATTTCAACCTCCTAGGAATTAATTCACAGGTTTAGTAAATAAGGTTCTCATGAGCACCTAATCATTGACTGCAAAATTAATTCATTCAACCTTCCTAAGTATTTCAATTAAAGCTACAAATTTAGGTAGCCAAATTCTCTAATATATCAGATTTTCATTTCTAACAGATTAAACACAAATCACACACAACATAACATATGCCCATCATAAAACTCACTGCTATACACACACTTTGTACATGGAAGTACCATCTCTTCACTGTCTATTTACTTTTTTAAAAATCTCTTCCCAGAGTTGCAGAGCTACACAAGCAATAGGTGGCAGAGCCATCTCCAGAAGGAGCCACTGAAGTTCTATGATCAGGGTTGAGTGGGAGATCCCAATCCAGGTGTGCCTTCAGGGGTCTTGCCCAGAGCTGCCACCCAATGCCCAATGGCGGAGCTCTGCTTGCTCAGCACCCGCAGGATCCACCCACCCCTGGCAGTTGGAATCAAGTCCTCCTAATGTGCTCTATATCTCCTTAGCTTCCTTCAAGTTTTGCACTTTTCCACTTCTTAACATTTTATCATTTGAATTACACAGATGCCATCATGCAGAGCCTGGCCCCACCCCTAGTTTGCCTCCATCTAGCTACACACTGTACCCTCTTACATTTGACCTCCTTATCAACCTCCAAGTCAGACTTGACCATGGACATAGATAAAGTGTCCCACTCCTCCACTGCAAACTCACCATCTGTCCTGGATCCTTCAGATCGTTTTATCAGACTTTGAAGTCAGGAAAAATACATACCAGAATTTTTCTGTGTATCCTCCTTTCTTCACTTGGATCATCAAAAATGGAGGGGTAGTGCCTGTTGGTTTTGACAACCCCGAGATCTCAGCATGTTTCAACTATGTGCTCAAAGACTCCATGTGCCCCCTAGATACAAAGTCTACACAGCATCTTCTGTTCCCTAGGCATGAAGTCTTCAGAGGCGGGGCCTGTCTTGTCGGAGCCTGGAGCCACCTGGCACCCCTGAATCCTCCAACTGGGTCATAAGATGTTCTTTCTTCAGATCAGCTGGGTTTCCCCTATGAGGACAGAGTCTCATGGCTTTTTCATGGCTGTAAGAGTTCTCAGTTCTTTACCTTCCCTCCCTCCTCTGTGGATTTCAGATAATAAAAAATAGGCAATGCTGTGTTCTAACAGCTCAACCCCATGTCCGAAACTGTATAGGAACTACTGAGCAGCCTCCTTCCCAAGTCACAGTTGCCTGAGTTCATGCAGGGTGGGTGCTGAACAGTCACCCCACCCCACCCCCCCCCGCCCTCTCTACCAGGAAATACAATTGACACATTTTTCAAAATCTCATGTGCACATTTAGTGGCATGTGGGGAGATTAGGAGCATAAGCTTTAATAATCACCTTGTGTTTTAATTAATTTTATTTTACTGTGGAGAAAGGCCCTCTTGAATAATTAATATGTTGTCCTAAGAGGATTTGTCTGATTCTGAAAATGTTTAAACAAAAGAAAATCCCACAAACAGCTGAAATATCCTCCTAAATAGTCCCAGGGAGCCAGGGGGGGGCTTGAAAATGCCCTAATTCATGACAGGAACGAAAAGGGAAACAGTGATGAGGGTGAAATACAACTAGTTTGCTGAACAGTTTAGGCTCTTCAAAAAGGAGTTCGATGATAACCTAGAAAGCCTTGTGGTTGTGTCCTCAGTAGGGGCATCATTTAAATCTGTTCTCAAAGATGGACCAGTTCCTTTCCCTTCCCACCTGGAATGACGAGGGATCTGGAAGTGAATATGTTAAGGACTCAGCTGGAATATGAGCCAAACCACAGCTGTCATGCGTTTTCAGTGGCCCAGTTAGAGCACTGCCAGCTGAAAACTCTGCAAAATGCAAGCTGCAAAATGAAAAGTGAAAAAAATATAACCGTTATAAACAGACCACAGTAAGTTGATTACCAGAGGGAAAGGGAGGTGGGAGGAGGTAAAAGAGGGTACTGTACTGGGGAGATAAACAGTGATGGAAGGAGACTTGACTTCGGGTAGTGAACACAATATACAGATGATGTGTTATAGAATTGTACCCCTGAAACCTATATAATTTTATTAACCAATGTCACTCCAATAAATTTAATTTTTAAAACAAATGCCCTTTTATAACCTTACATCTAGCCCTTGACAGTGGAGATTAATATAGGAAATGGGCAGTGGGTTCTACCACTTACTAGCTGTGTGAACATAGGCAAGACACTTAACCTCTCTGGCCTCAGTTTTCTCACCTGCTAACAGCCATACAATGAAACTTGCCTTGTAGGGTATTGTTTGAAGGGGACAAGGAAACAGAAAGGGATGGAAAGTTTCTGATTCATTGCTTGACATCCATTAAGAGCTCAATTAAGAGTAAGATTATGATTGGATTGCTAATAAACCCTGACACACCATTATATTTGTTGTTCACATTCATTCTTGGCTCAATATCCTTTCTCCCTAAGATTATAGTTTCAAATCCTCCTAAGCGGGTTGGCAAGCCGTGGTGCTAAATGCCGTCAGCACCCTTCCCCTGCATGCAGATGCACACCCTTACCCGAAGCCCATCATTTGGATATACCATGGCCCAGAAAAATCAAGTCATTTTCTTTTATACCATCTCCAAAACCACACATTCACTTTCCACATCCTGTATGTGGGGGCGGGGGAAAGGCAGAAGTACTATCCTCATCCCTTTCTGGCCATTTCCTTCCAATGATGCTCTAACCAGCACAAGCCTGCATGAAGGTCCTTCCCAAGTGCATGATCTCAAATTACTGCTCAGTCCTCTTCCGCAGCCCAACCCAATTTAGTAAATTGAGCTGAACCAAGAGAAAAGTAGCTGGTTAAAAATTCACACTAAGGTGGGGATATTATGAGCTTCTACCTCCTAAGTCTTATTTGTGTTTTAAAATGGCATCCAAGTTACCTGCTCCTTGAGCAGGGAAGAGTTTAGAGAATCAAGACAAACAGCCCTAGGGATCTGGGATTTAGGTACTACAGAAGTGTCCAGAGTTTGGCTTTTACAACGTGGCCCCATGTAAGTACCATGCCGGGAAAGCATTAGGGGCTGTCTGCACAAACCCAGCTTGCTGCCGGAAGACCTTCTCCTGCCAGACTCAGAATTGTCTCGGCCCTGAGGTGCCAGTGAATTCTGCACTTGTGTCTGAGTAATAATGAATGAAACGAGGTTGAATTTGCTCCTGTTCTTCATATTTCTTTGTAAGTCACTAATTCTCTGACAAATATGTAATATTTGTACAGCTTGGAAGGGTATCACATCAGAAAATTCTTTGGGTCACAACCCCAGCCGGTCTTTAGGGCCTGGTAGGTTGGGGTTAAGGGCAGCAGTGCAGTGCAGTCCTGTCTAGATGGTCAAGGCCAATTGATTCTTCACATCTTCAGCATCTTTGGCAATGGATTTGTGCTGTTTACAAATCCAGGGGTCTTTCCAAGAGCTGGGCTTTCTGCCAGGGTCTGCCTGGACCCACACTTCATCTAGAAGCTTGCATTCCTTTTTCGTTGTCACGCCTTTTGTTTCTCTCTTTCTCTCGACACCTGAATCAAAATTTCTTGCTCCATTTTCTCCCCATTCCTTCCCAGCATTTTGAAAATAATGTGGCTTCAATAAGTGCCACTGATGAAAAATTGGAATTGGAGCAGACAAAACCCAAAAGCTGTTGTGTATAAAACAATTGAAGAATAGATTTACATAGCAATATTAAAAATGTAAAATACTATGATTCTGATTAAGCAGATGAGTCCAGATGGGTCCTAAAAAGATTCTTTAAGGCTCTTTATTTAAGTATGAACTTAATCTACTATGAATATATCTGATTATAACATTGACTAAATTTAAAGTGTACTTAAACTACTTTTAAAGAAAAAAATAACTTACCATTTCATTTAATATTATCTGCACAACTGCAAATTTCCTTCTAATAATTTTTAATGTACATATTTTAACACTAAAAAGTATTACATTTTCATTAAGGAGAATTAGAATCTTACCAAAAAATAGGATGATGAAGAATGAAAGCAAAATCAACCCTCATCTCACTGCACACACACCACTATTGTCACTTCTCAGGCATTATTTCAATGCAAGACTTTTTCCCTGTGCATAAGATAAAAAATTTTAAATCTAACACAATACAATATGAAACGTTTTCTGTAACTGAAGCTCTGTATGATTATGCTTACTGGTTACAAATTATCACATTTTAAATAATCCCTCATCCGGGAACCTCGCAGGTGTTTCTAGCTCTTTCTACAATGTAGTTTGTGATCAATATGTTTTACCTAAACTTGCACACGTGCAAAATTATTTGGATAAATTCTCAGGAAAAAAAAGTCTGTTCAGAGTGATGGACATTTTAAGGCTTTGCTTTATTCTGCTAAGTTGGTCTTCAGAAAGCTTTAGCAATTTAGCAGCATGAATCACAATACACAGACCCACTCTATAGGAAAGCTCCTCTCCCCACATTCCTAACAATTTCAGAAACATCTTTTCCAATTTAAAAGATTTAAAATGTTATTTATGCTTGTAGTTCCTACTTGTAAGATTGAATAATTTTGTGTATTCACTATTACTTTATATTTCACTTTTTGTGGGAATTACCTATTCACAACACTAGGAGATTTTTAATCAAACCTTTGTTTTTAAGTTACATATTGAATTGCAGAAATTGTAGGAGGTCTGTCCAGAAAAAGTCCAGCCATTGTTAATATAACAAGAATTGTTTGTATGACATTGATGTACTTGGCAGCCAAGGAGAGTGGACTGGAACGCACAGGGGTGATAAATGACGACCTCACTGTACTAGTCAGTAGGGGCAGTAGACACCATTGAGTGAGCATGTGTACTGTGTTGCCTTCACATTCAAAATGACTGAGTGAGTAGAGCAATGAATCTGCATCAGATTTTATGTTAAGCTTGAACATTCCTCTGCGGAAACTATTCAGATGACTCAGAAGCTTCAGCTATGGGCCACTGGTGATTGGCAGCTTCATCACAGCAACATGTCCACTCCTGCATTATGTCTCCTGCAGAGATTTTTTTTGTGAAACATCAAATCACCCAAGCGACTCTGCCCCCTTACAGCCCAGAATTGGAGCACTGTAACTTCTGGCTTTTCCCCAAACTAAAATCACCTTTGAAAGGGAAGAGGTTTCAGACCATCAGTGAGGTTTGTGGAAAATATGACGGGGCTGCTCATGGCAATTGGGAGAACTGTTTGAGATCTCCAGGTGCCTACTTTGAAGGAGACTGAGGGGTCATCGTCCTATGTACAGTGTTCCTTGTATCTTGTATCTTCTTCAGTTAAATGTCTCTATTTTTCTTATTGTGTGGCTGGATACCTTCTTGACAGAGCTATATTAAGGATATACCTTTTTGACTATAATACGCTGCAAAACTTTTTCATGTTTCTGCTTAAAATTTTAATTTCCTTTTCAGTGATTATCTAAACTTTGATAATTTTTTTTATAGTTACATCTATCCACCTTTTCTTTTATGGTGTCTCCCTTTGGTGTTACACTTAGCAAAGACTTCCTCAACTCAAAAGTAAATAAATATGCACAAACAATTTCATTTGCTTTTATAGTTTAGAAGTTTTATTTAAATATTTACTTCATCAGTAATTTAACTTAGATTATATCTAATTTTTAACGCTATATTTTTTAAATTTTTAATTGATTTTTAGAGAGAGGAAGGAAGGACAGAGAGATATGAATCAATCTGTTGTTCCACTGATTTATGCACTCATTGGTTGCTTCTTGTATGTGCCCTGACTGGGGATCAAACCCACAACCTTAGTGTACAGGGCTGACATGCTAACCCACTGAGCTACCCTGCCAGGATAATGCTATATATGTTTATACTGCTGTCCAAACACCATTTATTGAATGATCATTTGCCTACTGATCCAAGATGTTTCCCTTGTCATACACTGAATTTTATTAATATCCGGGCTGTTTCTGGTCTATTTTGCTGACTGACTATTCTTTTAATAGTAGAAAACATGGGTTTATCCATCTGGATAAACTCCAAATTCATTATTAAAAATCCCCCCATTGAAAGTCCCACAAATTTTTATTGGAAATGTGTTAAATTTAGCAATTAACTTTAAGGGGAATTGTTGCACATGAAGTTTTTTTTCAATGTATGAACATCATGTATTTTCTATATGTTTAAGCTTATACATTTTCTTATATAATTCTTGTGTTTTTATTCATGTAATCCCTCACATATTTAATTTAATCTTTACTGTATTTTTTCCATTACCATTCAGTTCCATTACCATTTACTCCCTTTCCCTCAGCAATCTCCCTCACATTTCTTTAAATGTTTTAAAATTTAGCATGTTTGATTGCTAGTGAAAATGCAATCATTTCCCCATGATTGTTTTCTAGTGGGTTATTGCTGGTGTATTAGCAAGCTATCAAAAAATTTTTGAAAAATTGAAACCAGCTTTCAAATGAGCCCTGTACAGATGAAGCTCTATAATGTTTTTCCTAATTTTCCCTCACATTTTTCCAATAACTATATATTAGTCTATAACCCATTCTCTTTTCTATTTTGTATCCAGCGTCTATGACTTCTTTTTTATTATATCTTTCAGAGCAATGCTCATTATAACTGGTGATAGTAAGCATCTTTTCTTATCCCTGTCTTCCAAGGAATGTTTCTCTTACTATTATTCTTAAGTATGTTGGCTGTTAGTTTAAGACATTTTAAAATTACATTATTCAATTCCTAGTCTATCAAGAGTGCTCATCAGATCTAGTTATTTAATTTACCCATTCTTCTTTTGGCATCTATCAGTGCATTTTTAAAATTTCCTAGTTTTCGAGTGTTCCAAACCTCCTAGAATAAACAGGAGGACAAGTTGGTCTTGTCCTTTGTTTTATTAGCACACTGCTAAATTTGCTTACTAATATTTCAGTGCCGTTTTGCATTTTTGCTATAAAGTGTAAATGCCATTTCACTTTTGTTTTTGGTATTTTCAAGTTTTGGTTCGAGGGTTTTAAGTGGCGTGAGTGTTTTCTAAAACATACTCTGTTTGCTGCAATAAATGAGCTTCTGTGGGAAGTTTTTCTTCCAGTCAGTTTTCTGGAAAGTATTGCTTCTCACTTTTTCTCTGTTACTTAGCACACAGTAGTATGGCAGGTGTTTGAATATGTTGCTTTGTTAAGCATCATTTGATTATAATATTGATGAGATGCATAGGCACTTAATTCTTGTTCATATCAATTAACATGTGGTAGATTGGTTTCATTTTAAATTATTTTGCTTACATTCATAGAACCTATCCACAACCATTAAGTGAGGGCTTACTGCACAGGACTTATCCCAGGCCCTTCAGATGAAGCAAAAGAAAAAAAGAAATAATACAATAGGTTATGGATTCAGAAAACCAGTGAGAGTGAGGTCTACACAGTAGTTTTCAGATTTCACCTGCCATTTAGGAGCCTTGCCAGACAATTATACAAATGCAGAAAAAGAACCCCAGCCATGCTCAGTTGGCTGGACTCGGTTGGGCAAAGCAAAAGGTTGCCAGTTGATTCCAGATCAGGGCACATGCCTGGGCTGCATGTTTGGTCCTTGGTAGGGGTGCCTATTAGAGGCAACCAATCAATGTTTGCCTCCTTCTTTTTTCTCCTTCACCTCCTCTGTCTCTAAAAATAAATGATAGATACATACATACATACATACACAGATACATAGATACATAGATACATAGATACATAGATAGATACATAGATGATAGAAAAGTGAATAAAATCTTTTAAAAAACCCAGCCGCTCATTTGTGGGAACAACCAGTGCAGAGCCAGCCCCTGGCAGAGCAGGGAAGAGCGCAGCAGTGGTTCTGGGCGCCCTGACGCTCCTTAGCTGGAAGGTGAGGTGGAGCCTCCGGGCTCCTTTATTCTGCCACAATACTCAGCTGTCCCAGTAAAGACACATTCTCGTGAGAAGACACAGATTTTGACAAAACCCAGGAATAATGTAACCGATAGGAAAAATATAGCATCCCAGACTTTTTCAGCTTGGTTTGCATTTTGTAAGACTTTTAACGAGGCCTATCATTAATAAAACTGTCTATTTAAGGACCTTAGTAATTAATACTTTAGAGGGAAAATTAAACATTGTAATTTGTAAAAATTAAACTTAATTTTTAAAACATTGAGTTTTAATTTTTCCAGACTCTCCCTTCTATAAGCAATATGAATAAGTCAAGCAAGTAAATACTATTGAAGAAATAAAAATAAATTTTAATTGGGGGTTAAAAAATTATTATACGTACAGGCTACTGGTTTCCAATACATTATTTTTAAAATTATTTATATTGAGTATTTATTATGCTAATAGTATTTAATATTCAGTTTTAAAAGTATGGCACACACAGTGAATACTATTCAAGTACAAAAAACAATGAGAATGATCTTTATACAGACATTGAAAGGTTTCCAAGATATATTACTTTTTTTAATTTTTAAAAAAATATTTTTATTGTCCTGACCAGTGTGGCCCAGTTGGCTGGGCATTGTCCTGCAAAGTAAAAGGTCGTCGGTTTAATTCCTGGTCAGGGAACATGCCTGGGTTGCGAGATCAGTTGGGGTGCATAAAAGAGGCAACCAATTGTTGCTTCTCTCTCACATCAGTGTTTTTCTCCTTCTCCTTTCCCCTCTCTTCCTTCTCTCTAAGAATAAATAAATAAAATTAAATATAAATAAAATATATATTTTATTGAATTCATTGGGGTTACATTGGTTAATAAAATTATATAGGTTTCAAGTGTACAATTCTGTAAGACACTATCTGTATGTGTATTCTGTGTTCCTCACCCAAGTCAAAACTCCTTCCACCACCATTTATTCCCCTTTATCCTTTTCTACCTGCCCCCATCCCCCTTTCCCTCTGGTAATCACCATACTATTGTCTACATTCATAAATTTGTTTTTTACCTTAATTCCTTTCTTTTTTTCACCCAGCCCACTCAAACTTCCTCCTTACTGACAGCTATCACTCTGTTCTCTGTATCTATGGGTCTGTTTATATTTTATTCATTTGTTTATTTTGTTCATTACATCCACATGTAAGGGAAATCATACGGTATTTATCTTTCTCTAACTGGCTCACTTCACTTAGCATAATGCTTTCCAGGTCCATCCATTCTGTTGCAAATGGTAAGATTTCTGTCTTTTTTAGAGCAGAATAGTAAGTTTTCCATTGTGTAAATGTATGACAGCCTTCTGATCCATTCATCTACTGACCAGGGCTGCTTCCAAATCTTGGCTATAGTAAATAATGCTGCAGTGAACATATGGGTTCGTACATTCTTTCAAATCAGTGTTTCAAGTTGCTTTGGATACATTCCCAGAAGTCAAATCACTGGATCATAAAGTAGTTCCATTTTTAATTTTGTGGGGAGTCTCCATTCTGTTTTCCACAGTGGCTGTGTGAATCTGCATTCCCACTATTGGTGCAAAAAGGTTCCCTTTTCTCCACATCTTCGACAACATTTGTCATTTGTTGATTTATTGATGATAATCATTCTGATAGGTGATACCTCATTGTGGTTTTAATTTGCATTTCTCTGATAATTAGTGATGTTGAGCACATTTTCATATGTCTATTGGTCATCTGTATGTCCTCTTTGGAGAATTGTCTATTCAGGTCCTTGGCCCAGTTTTTAATTGTATTGGTGTTCAGTTTTGTAAGTTATTTGTAAATTTTGGATATTAGCCCCTTATCAGATGTATCATTAGTGAATGTGTTCTCCCATTCAGTCAGTTGTCTCTTCATTTTGTTGATGATTCTTTTGCTATGCAAAAATTTTAGTTTGGTGTAGTCCCATTTGTTAATTTTTTTCTTTTGTTTCCCTTGCTCAAGTGAAAATCTTACTAAGAGAAATGTTTGAGATTTTTATGGTTTTGAATCTTAAAGTCTTTAATCTATTTTGAGTTTATTCTTCTATATGGCATAAGAAGTTGGTCTAGTTTTATTTTTTGCATGTATCTGTCTAATTTTCCCAACACCATTTATTTAATAGATTGTCTTCACTCCATTGTATGTTATTGCTTCCTTTGTCAAATATTAATTAACCACATAGACATGGATTTATTTGTGGGCTCTCTGTTCTGTTTCATTGATCCATATGTCTCTTTTTATGCCAGTACCAGATGGTTTTGATTACTGTGGCCTTGTAGGATAGCCTGATATTAGGTTGTGTGTTTTCTCCAACTTTGTTCTTCTTTTCAAGATTGCTATGACTATTAGGGATATTTTGTGGTTCCATATGCATTTTTGGATTATTTGTTCTAGTTCTGTGAAATACATCATTGGTATTTTGATAGTAATTGCACTGATGCCGTAGATTGCCTAGGGTAGTATGGACATTTTAATTATGTTAATTCTTCCTATCCATGAACATGATATATGCTTCCACTTATTTGTATCTTCTTCAATTTCTTTCTTTAGTGTCTTATAGTTTTCTGAGTACAGGTCTTTCACTTCCTTGGCTAGATTTACTCCTAAGTATTTCATTCTTTTTGAAGCAACTATGAATGAGATTGTTTCCTTAATTTCCCTTTCTAATAGTTCATTATTGGCACATAAAAATGCAACTGATTTCTGGTTATACCACATACAAGAATAAATGCAAAATGCATTAAAGACTTAAATGTTAGACCCAAAACAATAAAAATCCTAGAAGAAAACATAGGCAGTAAAATCTTGGACATTGCTTGTAGCAATATCTTTTTCTGATATATCTCCTCGGGCAAGGGAAACAAAAGAAAAAAATTGACAAATGGAACCACATCAAACTAAAAAGTTTTTTCACAGCAAAGGAATCATCAACAAAATTAAAAGATAACCCAAAGAAAGGGAGAACTTTTGCCAATATATTCAATAAGGGGTTAATATCCAAAATGTACATATAACTTATAAAATTCAGCACCAAAAAACCATATGAACCAATTAAAAAATGGGCAAAGGACCTGAATAGACAGTTATCCAAGGAGGACACACAGATGGCAAATAGACAAATGAAAAGATGCTCAATGTCACTAATCATCAGAGAAATGTAAATTAAATCCACAATGAGGTATCACCTCACACCTGTCAGAATGGTTATCATCAATAAGACAAGTGTTGGCAAAGATGTGGACAAAGGGAAACCCTTCTATACTGTTGGCAGGAATGCACATTGGTGCAGCCACTGTGGAAAGCAGTATGGAGATACCTCAAAAAATTAAAAATGGAGCTGCCTTATGACCCAGCAATTCCGCTTCTAGGAATTTATCTGAAGAAACCTAAAACACTAATTTGAAAGCCTATAAGCACCCATATGTTCATTGAAGCATTATTCACAGTCACCAAAATAATGAGCAGCCCAAATGTCCATCAGTAGATGAATGCATAAAATAACTATGGGACATTTACACAATGGAATACCACTTGGCCATAAAAAAGAAGAGAATGTTACCCTTTACAACAGCATGGATGGACCTGGAGAACATTACACTAAGTGAAATAAGCTAGTCAGAGAAAGACAAATACCATATGATCTCCCTCATATGTGGAATCTAATGAACAAACTGAACTAACAAGCAAAATAGAAACAGACTTGTAGAGAGCAGGTTGACATTTCTGTGGGTAAGGGGGTTTGAGGGTGGAGGGACTGAGCAAAATGGAAAAAGGGCTCATGGACATAGACAGAAGTATGGTGATTATATGGGGAAAGGGTAGAAGGGGGATAAACAGTAAATAGAAAAAATACAATAAAAATTTTTTAAAGTCTTGTTTACCTTTTCAAAGAATGAGCTCTTGGTTTCATTGATCTTTTGTATTTTTTTTAAGACTCCTGTTTATTTCTGCTCTGATCTTCATTATTTTCTTTCTTCTACTCACCTTTGGCTTTGTTTGCTTTTCCTTTTTTTAGTTACTTAAAATTTTTAATCTTTGTTGTGTTTTTCTTATTACCATTTAGTCCTCTTATCCCTCTAATTCCCTTAAGTGTAAGGTTAAATTGTTTATTTGAGATTTTTCTTATTTCTGGGGATAGGCTGGTAATGCTGTGAATTACCTTCATAGGACTGCTTTCACTGTGTCCCATAGATTTTGGTTTGTTATATTTTCATTTTTATTTGTTTCAAGGTATCTTTTGATTTCTTCCTTGATCTCCTTGTTTACTCATTCATTATTTAGTAACATGTTATTTAGCATCCATGTTTTTGTGTGTTTTTCAGAGGTTTTTTTCTGTGATTTACTTCTAGTTTTATACCATTATGGTCAGAGATGATGCTTGATATGATTTTAATCTTCTTAAATTTATTGATACTTGTTTTGTCTCCTAATATGTGATCTACCCTCAATAATGTTCCATGTGTAATTGAAAAGAATGTATATTCTGCTGCTTTGGGATGAAATGCTCTGAAGATATCAATTAAACCTATTTAATCTAATGTGTCATTTAAGGCTGTTGTTTGCTTGTTGATTTTCTGTCTGGAATATCTATCCACCGATTTCAATGGGGTTTTAAAATCCCTTACATTTATGATAGTACTGTTGATATCTCCCTTTATGTCCATTAAGATTTTGCTTTATAGATTTAGGTGCTCCCATGTTTGATGTCTAAATGTTTACAAGAGTTATATCCTCTCGTTGGGTTGCCTCTTTTATCATTATGTAGTGTCCTTCTTTGTCTCTTACTATAGCCTTTGTTTTAAAGTCTATTTTGTTAACCTAACCCTACGCCTACAAGAACTCGAGGAACAACAACAGAGACAGCCCAGAGCTAGTAGAAGGAAGGAAATAACCAAGACCAGAGCAGAATTAAGTGACATAGAGAATAAAAGCACAATACTAAGGATCAATGCATCCGGGAGCTGGTTTTTTGAAAAGATAAACAAAATCGACAAGCCTTTAAGCAGGCTCATCAAGAAAAAAAGAGAGAGGACCCAAATAAACACAATCAGAAATGAAAGAGGAGAGATTACAACTGACACCACGGAAATACAATGGATTGTAAGAAATTACTATGAGGATCTATATGCCAAGAAATTTG
>PVKM010029983.1:0-17465 GCA_004027735.1 Carollia perspicillata | reverse complement strand
TGCTCCCTGCCTAGGCACCAAGGAAAGGCCATGTTAGGGCACAATAAAAAGTCTGAAAGCCAGGAAGAGCATTCTCACCAGGAAACCAATCAACCAGCATCTTGATCTTGGGCTTCTCAGGCTCCAGAACTGTAAGAAATAAATGTCCATATTTAAACCATCCAATCTGTGGTATTTTGTTATAGCAGCCGGAGCAGACAGGATCAGAGAGCGATCATGAAGAAAGGATGTATGACAGACGTGAAGGGTGAGCAGGAGTTAACTCTGTGAAGGATGATAGGAGGAGAGTTTCAGAGAAAGGGAAAGCACATGCAGAGGCCCGGAGGAAGGAAGCAGGAAGGGAATCTCCCAGGTGACTGAAAGAGAGAGGATTTAACTGACTAATAGGGCTATGTGTAACAGGATCAAATTTTACATTTAGAAAAGAACAGCTTAGAGGAGGGGAAAAAGTACTGATACACCAAAAAGGTTGTTATTGTTCCAGGTGCGATATGACGGTGGTTTGGATTAGTGTGTTAATGTTAATGTTGGTAGAGCTAGAGAGAAGTGGATAGAGTCAAGAGATATTTAGGAGGGAAAAAATCAATAAAATTTAGTGATGGATTAGATGTGGGATTGAGAGCGAGGGATTGTCAAGGATGTACTCTGGGTTTTTGGCTTGTTCAACTCAATAAAAAACAGTGCCATTCACTGAGACAGGAGATATTAGAAGAAGACCATGATTATAAAGAAAAGAGCATTAGCATTTAAATTCTGTTTCTATTAGGATACAAATAACACGTGCAAGTAATATAAATGAATTCTATTTAGTACAAGAAAATGGAGGCGAAATGTTACTGAGATCTCACCAAATCAAAGTACTATGCTGAAACATAAGGCCTGGAAACCAAGCAGAAATCATAGCAGGTCTACACATCCAAGAAGAGGGAGCATGTGAAGTCTTATGACACAAATCATCAGGCCAGAACACCTCTGACTCCACAAGAAGAGTGCCACTATGCTAACAAAGATGAATACTCACCCTATCTTCCTTACGTGCTCCATATTCAAATGCATGGTCCGAGGTAGCAAGGTCTAATTGGTTAGGTCATATGCTCAAGCCCTGTCTTCCAAGAGCATGGAGAAAAAAGAGCTGACACCTTCAATGTCACTGTAAGATGTGGGGCACTTTTCCGTTCCAAGACAATACTCATTGGGAAATGCCCCAAATAGGAGTGTAGTTAAATGTAGGCAGAAATAAAATTTTAAAATGCATACCATGTTCCACACCTTTGGCACACCAACTTTCACTCATAGCTTTATTTCCAAAATTGTACTTCCCAAAAAATTGTTCCTTCTAATATAATGTATATATTACTGGTACCACAAATGAAGACAATCCAAAATCTAATCAGTTATTCTACATTATCCAAAGTCCACAAACTCCAGGTAATGTCCCTTCATCCTCTAGTTTCATTGTGGTATGTATTCTGTAACTTAAAGGATAATTTTTAGAGTTCCACTAATAAGCCACATACATTATACCTTAGTACAGAGTGTGGAGAAAGAACTCTTTACCAGACATGTAGTTTCTGGCTAGAGTAATAAAATGACCCTAATGGATTGTTTCTCTATTTCAGGCTCAAGGATTCCATGATTAATTAGTCACTGGCAAAGATTCCTATAGTCCTCCTGTCCCATACCCTTCTACCATTATACTAGTCAGGCTCCCCATTCCTCTGGCAGTGAGTGACCTATCTGCCTTCTACCACCCTTGGGACTCACTGCTCCTACTGAAAGCAGGAAACCCAATTATGTTTCAGTTTTTCCCACAGCCCCCAGAGAACAACAACTACACCCCTTTTGTAATATGCCAGAGCTTCATTCACAATGTGTGTCTAAAGCCCGAATGAACAGAGTATCTCCTGAAACTGCTGGAGAAATATACTTATTGGGTTGTCAAAACCAGTCACTCCAACCTCCCAATATTTTCTCTACATTATTCTACATCATTTCTCTACATTATTATTCTGAAACATTTCTGACATCTCAAGTTCATCTGTAAATCTAGGTTACTATAAACCAGCCCAGCTTCTTCCCATCACGTGACATCAGGAAGCTATGATGAAATATCAATATATTCAGCCTAATCTAAAACTATGTTCCTCCATCTTTGGTCATATACCCTAAAACTCTATTTTTATACATATTCTCCAAATTACTGGTGAGGTAAATTGGTAAAGTCCTATAATCTCTTGATGTCTAAGCCTTCTCCTCCCAGGTTTTATTTTCATAATTGGTGCCCAAGGGGCTTTCTGGGTTCTAACTCTGGATACAATATGCAAATAATTCTAGCTCTCTCTAGCAGCATAAGCACCTCATTTAAAGGAATAACTCATATGCTGATTTAATGAACCATACCCTTCTAATAAATCTTTCCTTACCGTTATAGAATAATAATCTAAAAGTTTATGGCATACAATAACCAAAAGGTAATTAAAGTATCATCTTTGGTTACCTGAACTCAAGGGCCCAAAAGATCTAAGGGACGAAGTTGCCACCACTAGTGAAGGATTCAACCAGCTCAGCGACCATGGGTGGAAGTTAGTGCATTTGATAGCATTAGAAATTGTAAAGAGATTGTTAAATTCAAACACCTAGATGAACTAAAACCTAAGAACTTTCAGTGATTGGGCTAACAGAGGCTTTCATGTCTAGCAAAACCAAAGCCAAAACCAGACCTTTCTCATTTCCAGCATGAATTCTTTCTGGGTTGCCACATTTCATTGTCAATTTAGTCAGTTCTTATATGAAAATAAGAGTTTATTGTGAAGGTGTGCACCAAAAGAATTTGGGGCCCTGGCTGGTGTAGCTCAGTGGATTGAGCACAGGCCTGTGAAGCAAAAGGTCACCGGTGTGACTCCCAGTCAGGGCACATGCCTGGGTTGCAGGCCAGGTCCCCAGTAGGGGACACATGAGAGGCAACCACACATTGATGTTTCTCCCCCATTCTTTCTCCCTCCCTTCTCCTCTCTCTAAAAATAAATAAAAAATAAATAAAGTAAAAGGGCAAAAAAAAAAGAATTTGGATGAGAGCATAGGAAAGACTCCATCCAAATAAGCACCCCTGCCCCCAGAAGCAAACTGTACTTTTCTGACTGATCAAGCTTTGCTGGTAGACAAGAACTGAGGTCATTCAACAGGTCTTAGAACCACAGAGGACCATAAACATGTTTTAGGAGCAAAAATCTGTCCAGAACACAAAAACTACTGCAGCAGAATACCATGATTGCCATCTAACCTTGCAATGAATGCTGAATGTATCTTTGCCTCCTTTCAATGAGTTCCCTAAGAGGCAGAGAAGCCATTGGAAAAGCCTGGTCATGTGCTATGAACCGGATGCCTCGATGTCAGAGAAAATGAAGACCAGGCTCTTCTAGATTTAGTAGTAGAAGGCTGGGGATTTCCTCTCACCAAGATTGGGGAGTTTTCCCCAAATTAAAGGAGAAATGTTGGAATGAAGAGGGTCTAAGAAATGAGGCAGATGTTAACTGAAGATGTGTTAAGACTGAGACGTTTTAAGACAAGAAGAAGAAGTAGGAGAAGAGGGAGGGGGAGGAAGAAGAAGAAGAAAGGAAGCAGGCAACTCAATATACAGAACTAAACCTCTGAGAGGCCTAGACCAGAAATATTAATTTAAAAATACCTTGCATATATATGTGCAGCAGTGCCACGTGTGTGTGTGTGTGTGTGTGTGTGGCAAAGAGTCTGAATGACATTAGTTAGGAAAAAAGTGAACATTAAGATGTGAAGTCACAGCACTGAATCTTGAGGAAATGCCTACATTTAAATGCCAAGAAGAAAATGAATAAGCCAGAAAAAAAAGGAATTGATTAGAGGTATTTAAAACCAAGATACTGTTGTGTCTCAGAAATCAAGGAAAAACTGGTTTAAAAAAGCAAGGAGTAATAGAATTGTTGAATACTACTGAAAGGTGAGTTCAAATGAAGATTTAAACTTATCTCAGAAATCTGTGATGTGGAGGGCATTGGCGACTTCCATTGGAGCTGTTTTAATGGAGTGAGGAGCCCAGGAGACAGACTAGAGTGGCTCCAGCAATGCGTGAGAGGTGAGGAACTGCAGACAGCTGGGGTCTGTAAGAGTTATTTGGAGAAATGTGACAGCAAAGAGAGGACAGGTAGTACCTGGAGGGTAAAGAGAGGGGTTTTTTGGGGGGATGGGGTGGGGGATGGTTCTATTAGTTGAAGAAATGTTATTTCAAATGGTATTGAAAATCAAAAGGAAGAACCTAGAAGGCAAGATTAAAAATACATAGAAAAAGTGAATAAATAAGTGAAATAAATAAAGTGAATAAAAAGTACAAAGTTATAGAGAAAGTTAGAGGCTTTGAAGTCAAAAGCACAGGTGGCAGGGTTAGCCTCAGTCAGGAGAAGGGGATGGTCCCTCTGCTGTAATAAGATGGGAGGCTCTGTGTAGAAATATGTACTTTGTGTCTGAGGGAGAAAAGATGAAGGAGTTCCCAGCAGTTGGCTGCTATTTTCTCCTTAAAAAAGGAAAGGCATCTGCTGAGCACAAACGTGCTAGGGTTAGGTAGGTTTCTCAATATTGTCATTATTGACCTATTAGACCAGATAATTCTATATTGTGTGGTATTGTCTTGTGCCTTGTAGGGTGTCAAACAGCACAACTGGCCTTTACCTACTAGATATCAGTTGCCGTCCTCCCTCCCCTTCCCACTCCCGGCACGTGTGACTATCAAAACTGTCTTCAGATATTACCGAATGTCCCCCAGGGGTTGGGGGTGGGAGGAGGAGAGCAAAGGTGTCCCTAGTTGAGAATTACTAGGCTAGAGAAAGTATTGGAGGACAAAAATTGTTGTGTAGAGTGGGAAAGTAAATTGACCAAACAGACACAGGAGGCTTGCTGGGCAGAGTCAAGGCTCATTTGAGGTTGGATATGAGTCCTGGTGGAATCAGTCTGTCTTACTGTACTTTTTCTACCAAGATCTTGCTACCAGAGTACAGACACTAAAAAAGCAGATGGTTATGTTTCCCCCAAATTTAGGTTTTGCCAGAGAAGTGTGACAAGAAGACATGGAGACACAGGGCTTAATACATTGGCAAAATATTTGTTGAAATTATGAACCACAGAGTCTATGCAGGTGGCAAGTGGAGCAGCAGTGAAAAAAATCTTATTTTTAAAAGAAGAATGTTGAGATAACTTTAGAATCTAGAAATGAAGTTTTGGCCAAATATCTTTGAGATACACACACACACACACACACACAGAGTTATTTCAAAAACAGTTTAGATCATCACTTCTTCATGTACTAAACGAAGGAAATGAGAGTAAATAGAAAATAATATGGGTTCCATTTACTTTATATCCTAATTTCAATACATTGTTTCCAGCATGTTCTGTTGTTTATGAAATAAATCTCAAAACTGATGCAAATTTACCTTTGTAGTTCAGATTTCAAAGTCCCTTAATTTGCTACAGGTAATACATAAAGAGTAAAGAACGTTTGAAATGACAAAGGACTCTAATTTTACTTAAAGATTGGTGACTAAAAGGTCATGTAACATTGTTGTAAGTCAGTGCCCAAAATTAAACCTTCGTCTTTTGGAAAGACCAGTAACACTGAAGGGAGAAATTAAGAATGACAGATTCTATTTTGAGAGATGGTAAGAACTAATGAGCCAGTTTCTTCTAAATGCATGTAGCATATGAGGGGTAAGGCAAAACAAAACAGCCAAATATTTTTAACTGAACTAAATACTTCCAAACAAAGGGGAAAGCAAACCATTATCAAAATTGAAGAATAGCTACAGCTTGTAGTCAACCAAATAGGAGTGTATAATTTGACTCTAATAAGCATGCAAAAAAAGAGCTTATGCTAAGAAAAGTTCACTTTGACTAGCTCACATAATTCTCTATACATGCCAAGTTTTTATGTTTTAAAAAAATTGCTCTTGATTGTTTAGATGTTTTACATTTCTAGGTTTAAAATTTGTGTCTTTATGTATAGTTTTTTAATGACAAGAAAGATATAAAAGTATATTAAATATGATTATTTCTGTGTGGTGAAAATAGTTGGTTTCACTTTTCTTATTTTTTTTTATTTTCCCAACTTTTTATGAAAACATGTCTCTGTAGTAAAAGAAACAGTTACCACAATTTAATGATTTGGCATCAAGTGAAAGTAAAGAAATAGATGGTTAGAATAAACAGAAAAATGCAGTGATTAAAAAGAGGAAATCAGAATATACAGATGGCCCATAGACATATGAAAAAATGCTTAACTTCAGCAGCCATCAGAGAGATGCAAATTAAAACCAAAATGAGATATCACTACACACCTGCCAAAATGGCTGTAACTAATAAATCAACAAAAATGTGCTAAGGATGACATGGAGAAGAGGGAACCTTAGTACATGTTGGTAGGAGTGCAGACTGGTGCAGCCACTGTGGAAAAAAGTATGGAATTTCCTCAGAAAACTAAAAATGGAACTGCCTTTTGACCTAGTGATTCCACTGCTGAGAATATGCCCGAAAAATCCCAAAACACCAATTCAAAAGAATGTATGCCCCTCAGTGTTCACAGCAGCATTATTTACAATAGCCAAGATTTGGAAACAGCCTAAGTGCCCATCAGTAGATGAATGGATTAAAAAACTGTAGTACACCTACACAATGGAATAGTATGCAGCAAAAAGAAATAATTGCTACCTTTTGCTATAGATGGATGCAGCTGGAGACTATTATGTTAAGTGAAATAAGCCAGTTGGTGAAAGACAAATACCATATTATCTCACTTAAAAGAGAGATCCAATGAACAAAATAAACAAATGAGCAAAATAGAACCAGAAGCATAGAATCATGGAACAGACTGGCAGCTATAATCAGGGTGGGGAAGGTGGGGACTGATTGAAGGGTGATGGGTAAAAGAACATACATGAAGGACTCATGGACATGGACAAAGGTGAGGGGGCTCATTATGTAACTGAAGGTGGTATGGGGTGGAGAGGGCACAGGAGAAAAAAGGACAATTGTAATAGCATAAAAAATACAATTTTTTTAAAAAAGAGGAAGTCAATGATAAAATCCCTTTCATTTCCCATTTGTTACCATGTTTAAAAAAGAGAAAGTTTGGAGGTTTATACATCCCCATTTATCTTCAAGGTTAATTTTAAAAGAGATATCAGTTACCACAATAAAGTTTTTAATGGTCACACATGGAGAAGCAAGTCAATACAGAAACAATGTTTACTTGAACACATTAAAAGAGAGCACAGCTGTGCTGCTTTACAAGATATGTACAAATCCATTATCATTGTAAGAATTTGGGGTTTTTTTCTGTTTTAGATATTTTATTGATTATGCTGTTACAGTCGTCCCAATTTTGCCCCTTTGCTCCCCTCCACCCAGCACCGCCCACTCCCTCAGGCAATCTGTTCATGTCCACGGGTCATGTGCATAAGTTCTTTGGCTACTTCATTTCCTATACTGTATTTTACATCCCCATAGCTATTCTATAACTATCTATTTGTACCTAATCCCCTGAATCTCTTCATCCATTCCCCCATACCCCACTTCTATCAGGCAACCATCAAAACACTCTCTGTATCCATGATTCTGTTCCTGTTCTTCTTGTTTGCTTAGTTTGTTTTTTAGATTCAATTGTTGACAGATATGTATTTATTGCCTTCTTATTGTTCATAGTTTTTATCTTCTTTTCCTTAAATAAGTTTCTTTAAAATTTCAGATAATAACGTTTTGGTGATGATGAATTCCTTTAGCTTTTTCTTGTCAGGGAAGTTCCTTCTCTACCCTTTGACTCTAAATGATAGCTCTGCTGGGTAGAGCAATCTTGGCTATAGGTCCCTGTTTTTCATGACTTTGAATATTTTTTGCCAATCCCTTCTAGCCTGCGAAGTTTCTTTTGAGAAATCAGCTGACAGACATATGGGAACTCCCATGTAGGTAACTAACTGTTTTTCTGTTGCTGCTTTTAAGATTCATTCTTTATCTTCAACCTTTAGTTTTTTAATTACAATGTGTCTTGGAGTGGGCCTCTTTGCATCCATCATAACTGGGACTCTCTGTGCTTCCTGAACTTATGTGTTTATTTCCTTCACCAAATTAGGGATGTTTTCTTTCATTATTTTTCAAATAGATTTCCAATTTCTTGCTCTTTCTCTGGCACCCTTATGATGTGGAAGTTGAAATGCCTGAAGTTGTCCCAGAGGCTACTTACACTATCCTCATTTGGGGGGATTCTTTTTTTTTTTCTTGTTCTGATTGTTTGCTTTTTGCTTCCTTATGTCCTAAATCATTGATTTGATTCTCAGATTCATCCACTCTACTGTTGTTTCCCTATAAGTTGTTCTTTATTTTAATTAATGTATCCTTCATTTCTGACTGGATCTTATTTATGCTGTTGAGGTCCTCACTAGGATCTTTGAGCATCCTTATAATTAGTGTTTTGGGCTGTGCATCTGATAGGTTGCTTATCTCCATTTTGTTTAGTTCTTTTCCGGAGTTTTTGACCTGTTCTTTTACTTGGGCCATGTTTTTTTGTCTCCTCATTTGGGCAGCCTCCCTGTGTTTGTTTTTATGTATTAGATAGAACTGCCATAACTCCCTATCTTGGGTAGCTTGGTCTAATGTAGTAGGTGTGTCCTATACAGTCCAGAAGCACAACCTCACCTATCATTGAAGCTGGGTACTCAAGGTGCACCCTTCACGTGGACTGAGTACACCCTCCTCTCATAGTTAAGGCTCGATGACTTGATTGCTGTTGGTAGATCAATGGGAGGGATTTACCCAAACCAGTCAGCTATAAGGAACTGGCTGTGACCACTTACCACCAACCTCTGCTCTCCGTGGAGGATCACCTGTGCAGGAGCAGAGTAGCAGTGCTCCAAAGAAGTCTGTAGCTGTCCACTGGGTGCACAGGCTATGGGGTTTCCTGGGTGGTACAGGGCAAGGTCAGCCCCCAACTGGGTTTTGCCCAGGGAGACCCTGTCTGAGCTATAAAGCAATCTGAGATGGCTGCTACTTGTGCTGGGCTCAGAGATTCCCAGAAAAAGCCAAGCTGTGAATTTAGGCTGCCTGCTGCTAATGCTAGGCCTGTGGCCCTTTAGCAAGTGGTATGGGGGCTGAGGGCTCACTGAGCCTGGCTGTTGCTTATTTGAGAGTATTTAAGAAGTTGTGAAGCATGAGCCAAGGCCAGCCATTCATATAGAAAAGCAGTTTGAATGGGCCCATAAGTTGGGTAGGACAGAGTCTCAGAGCAAACCATGTTATCCAGGGTGATGGAGTCTCAGATATGGCACCCACCTGCCAGTTCTGTGGATCTGTGGAAGGAGAGTTCTAAAAATGGACAATGGCCTACCTTTCTGTCTGGGAGAAGGCTGTCCCCCAGCTCTCTCCTTGATGGCAGACACTTCACTTTCTCCCTGAATGTCACTGGTGTCTTTGGAGCTGCTACCCTGGTGCTGGAGCTCAGAAGAAATGAGTCGGATTAAGTCTGTGAGTAGGTTTTTTAAGAGGAACTGCTTGGGAGTCCAGAAGTTTCTTCCACTGACTCAATCCCTGCTGGTTTTCACAGCCAGAAGTTATGGGGACTTAATTTTCCTGGCACTAGAACCCTGGGCTAGAGCCCTGGTTTGGGGCTGTGATCTCTCGCTCCCAAGATATTCCTCCTGAACTTTTATCCACCACGTGTGGATATGGGACCAGCCCCTTCCATGTCTCTGCCTGCCCCTGCTACCATCTTGATGGATGTGTTTTCTTTAATTCCATAGTTGTCAGACATCCAGTCAACTCAATTTCTGATGGTTCTGAGTGATGGTTGTTCTATATTTTAGTTGCAATTTTGATGGGTTGTGTGAGGAGGTGAGCCATGTTTACCTATGCTTCTATCCTGACTGGAAGTCTTTGGGTTTTTTTTTTCTTTTTGTTGGTCCATAGCTCCTTAATTTCTATAATAAATACGTGTTACATTTGTAATAAGATGTAACTACAGCAGTGCAAAAAGTAAAAGTTAGTCAAAGAGGGAAAAATGTAAGCTTAGTGGAGCTATGCATACTGTATGGAAGCAGAAATGCAAAAAATGTATCAGGATGTCCTTGTTTTTATTGCTTATTGAAGATATGTATGAGAATGGTTTGTATTTTGGTAGGGTGAAATGAACATAGGAGAGTCAGATATAAGTTATTCTATAAATTGGATTTGTCCTATTAAGTACTCTTGATTTCTTTAAAAAACAAAATAGTGTTAAATTTTTCCAAATATTTCAACTTTTTAAGTTTCTGATGATCAATAGATGATAGATAGATAGATAGATAGATAGATAGATAGATAGAAATAGAGAAAAAAGACAGACAGACAGACTGAGAAACAAAGCTAAAAGAAGAAACAAAGAAAATTTTCCCTCTAGTTTTCTCAATGATTATTGTGTTGGAATTCTGATGCTAGGTTTTCAAATGCTTAATTATTATTATTAAATAATATTAGTGTTAATCATTAATATTATCTATTATAAATAGCTGTTATAATACCATATAGTTGTAGATCATTCTCCAATACACATGTAATACCTAATTTTATTTTCACAACAATCTTTCCAATTAGGAGTCACCATTTTTTTTTACAAAAGAAGAATGTGAGGCTGAGTGTTTAAATTATCCAGAGAAATCAGAGCTGGTTTTTAAAATAGGTCTTTTGGCCCTGGTTGGGTATCTCAGTGGATTATAGCATCATTACTATGCACCAAAGTTGTAGGTTTGATCCCCTGTCAGGGCACATATAAGAATCAACCAATGAATGTATAAATGAGTGGAACAAGTCAATGTCTGTCAGTCTGTCTGTCTCTCTCTTTCTGTCTCTCCTCTCTCTCTCTCTCTCCCTCCCTCCCTCCATCGCTTTCTGTCTCTCAAATCAAAAACTTTTTTAAAAGATAAGTCTTCTGATTCCTAATCCAGCTCTCTTGCCCTTGCATCATTTTGCTTGGTTTAAGATTCCTACTCTGAGCAAGTTAAGTTCTGGAAACATTTTGGTCACTCCAGTGCTGTGAGGTACAGTTAATTTAATAGTAATTTTCCACACATCAAAAAATATGAATAATATTACCTGTCTATGTCTTATTTAATAGGAAAGAGTGTAGAGTATAGAAGTGATTCATAACTGTAAAACAGCCCCTTGATCTGACTATTCAATGAAAATGTTTCTCAAACTGAAAAATTGCAGCATTTTCCCCTCTGAACTTAAATATGTTTCTTGACTTTACACTGTCTGTTTACTACTTTATGGATTTAAATATTTAATAATACCATTTAGTGTAGTATTAACTTCATCTTGTTATTTTTATCTTGTTTGCATAAGGTATTTTTTGGTTTTTGAGAAAGATTCTTATGAACCAATTTTGAAAGGAAACAATCTTTTGCAATAGCTTTATTTAAATATAATTCACACACTATAAAAATCACCCATTTAGAGTGTACAATTCAATGGCTTTTAGTATATCCACAGGGCCATGCAACAATCACCACAATTAATTTTAAACATTTCATCACCCCCCAAAAGAAACCTTATATCCTTTAGTGGTGACCCTCCATTCCCCGAGAACACCAGCCTAAAACAATCACTAATATACTTAATGTCCCTACAGATTTACCTATTTGACACACATATAAATGGAACCATATCATGTGTGGTGTTGTGTGACTGGAATCTTCAAGTGAACGTAGTATCACCAAGTTTACCCTTGTTGTATGTAATGTTGTATGCAGTAACATGTGTCGGTACTTTACTTTTTTTCTGAATTATATTCCACTGTATGGCTATACCATATTTTATCAGTTGATGGACATTTATGTTGTTTTCTTCTTTGGCTGTTATAAATAATGCTCTTATGTGTTATGAATAAGGTGTAGTGAACAGTCATATACAGATCTTTATATACACAAATATTTTCATTTCTCTTGGGTATAAATCTAGGACTGGAATTACTGGGTCATAAGGTAACTCTATATTTACCCTTTTAAAAAACTGCTAGATTCTTTTCCAAAGCAAGTATATTGTTTTTCATCCCCACCAGAAGGTTATATTAATTCAAAATTTTTTCAAGATGAAAATGATGAATCTTTAAGCACTTAATAAAATGTACTTAATGGCACATTAAATATAGCCTATTAGTTAATTGAAAAGTTTCACAAATTTACATTTGCTTTCTTCTTATAGTAACAATTTATTCTACCTTATGAACACCTATTGGATGAAAGAAATTAACTCTAGGGTTACTTAAGTAAACTAAATTCTTTATAATGGCTACTTACTTTTAAGAATATTGCAATTAATTTGTCGATAGAGATACATGTGAATTTGAATATTGAAAATGTAAAATCGATAGCACTGTTGGCACTTGATAGTTTCATTTCCTGATGGTTACTGTTCAACATATGATATTATCATAATACTAAAATGCATTTTTAATATTTGGGGGAAACTGGAGAACCTAATAATGTCCATGATGTTCAAAAGTGCTTATAATGTAAGAGCCAGATTAAGTATCTCAAACTGAACACATTTTAAGCCCAGTTATTTGCAGAAACCCTATATGAGACCCTGACAGTTCCAGACCATTCATTCTAATAGATACATGGGTTACATGTTTGGAATTCTTCCCCTCTGTTTCCTATGTTAATTTCAGCAGGCCCCCCCTCATTCCCATAGTGAAGACCTGAATTAATTATACCAAAAATAAAAGTGAATATAGACTACTAGTCATACATTCAGTAGATATTTGTTCAGGTACTAATGGCAGCACAGATCTGGTTTTACCTTAGCTCCTAAATGAATCTATATATTGCAAGAGAATGCTCTGCCTCAACTTGAAAAACAAGTTCGGGGGACAGAGACTCAGGAGAATTCCTATCCGTTTACAGAGCCTGAGAGCTAAAGCAAAGTTGTGCCCTGAAGGACAATGTGAAAGACTGAACATGTAGTGCAGACAGCACACTTATTTTGCAATGAACTTGGGAAGCCAAGTGTTGTCGTGCCATAGTTGTGGAGAGTTTCTCCAAAATAGGAACAAGCACATGTGGTTTCATTTCACTTTATTTCATAAAAGTTTTCCAATTGGGCAGAATAATGTATCATAATTTTTCTTTTTCTGAGTTTGTTTGGTTTTTCTGAGAAAACATATGATCTTTTATGGGACAGGGAAAGGAGAAAAAATATTTTTAAAGAAAAAGACTTTTAAAAAGTGTACCTAGAAAATTAAAAACTAAAGAAAAATTTTATATCTGTCTTTGGCCATTGAAAGAAAGTTTTTCCTTTAGTTTCCACTCAGTTGAAAGAGTATATTCTCCTCAAGTCCTAAAATTCAAGTATTTCATACACAGGGTTCATAAAGATTGTTGGCAATCTCCGCCCAGCTTTTCTGTACCTAATCCTTGGTTTCCTGATTCTTCAAGCACTGAGCAATAATATCCTTCTTTTCACGTTGAAAATTTGCCATCACTCACATTTTCTCAAGGCTTTAGGTACTATAAAGTTGGTTAGTTGGTAAAATTTTTGGTCCAGTTTATATAAAGAATATATGTATTCTTTATATACATATTTATAAAGAGCCCCTGTCAAACCTGCGGCTGTTGCCCCCAATCCTTATCCAGCACATATTATGTAAATAGGGCACAGAAATTGAAAAGTGACAACCACATGAAGAATATCTAATCCAATTTTTTTCTCTGCCACTTTTTCTGGTTCTTCCTTATAAGAATCCCAAAGAAACTGTTATTTCAAGACTTCTGACATTAATTCCCTTTTCAGGGGAGGGGAGAAATTGCATTAAATTTATTGAGTGCCTATTGTGCCAGACACATTAGTTAAATCATTTAATCTGAGAGCTACAGCCGTGTTACAGATGTAGAATGAGAGATTCAGCAGATAGGTGACTCATGACCCATGGTCACACAGCCAAGGACATGTATGCCCTCTACAATAAATTACTCTCATTTAACCCTTGCCCAGTTACCTCAGGAAAACCTCTCTCTGCTTATTGCTTTCGGTCCCTTTTTTAATCAAATAAATACAAAACAAAACAAAAACACCATAAGGGCAGGATTAGTGATATACTTGAAACCAGAAGAAACCTCTATTTAGTGAGAAGAAACCATACCTAAGAACTTCCATAAACCTTCCTGGCCTTGAAAGTTGGTTTAGAATTTTCTGAAACAATCATCATACATCCTCTTCTTCCAAATAAATCCATTTTTCCTAAGGCTCCAACATTTGAGATAAATAAAACACTTTCTAATTTAATGCTACTTTGATTAGTAGCATTGGAACAGTGTTTTATTTTTCCATTTTATTTTTCCCTAGGGTCTTAGATCTTAGTAGAACAGACTTGCAACCCAAAGCACCATTTACAACTTTGTTTCTAGGGAGAGAAATGCTCTGAACGTTCCAAAGAGCCAATGCACAAATACTTTATGGGACACACTGTTTTTATGTTGGGAATGGCCAATATTTATCAAATGAGTGTCCAAAACAAAAACAGATCTTTCAACAGAAGCATGCAGAGACAGAGAGACCCCCTTAACTGGGCCACTTACTCGCTGTCAGCCAAGCCCCCCTCAGCAACACACATACACATGCACAAGCACACACAACTGGTTGAAGAGCTAAAACAATAATATGCTACTTAGGCAGTTCCAAAGTACACTGGGGAGGGGAGGAGAGAACCAGAGATATGACTATAGCCCCTCTTGTGATCACAAATATTATTGGTAGTTTATTTTAAAACTTTTGTTAATTCCCATTTTCATAAGCTTTATATAAAATCTAGAGTTGTCCACTGAAGTATTGAAATATCAAGATGAATGTTCACAATGAACTTTTTTTTTGCATATTACATTTGGGCTTTTTTTCCCTAATAAAAGCAAAAATCGATTCAGACCTAGAATTTGAAGACAATTAGAGAATTGGCTATAGGAAGATTTTAACAGAAATCTAACTTGGTAGAGAAATCAGTAGTTAATTATTACATTTGTTGTTAAATTAATTGCTTTTATTAGATTATTTTAATTTTAAATCATAAAATAAAAATTCTCAAATGGATTCTTTTGTAAACTTCCATCTACTACCTATTAGGAACTTCATTCTAAGAAATAATCTCACACTTTAGTTTCGAGAACTTATAAGTTTCTAAAACTATTCATGTACCAGTTTTTATAAAAATGTCATCATTTTCCCTCTATAACCCTGATTATAATTATTATTATATTTATTTTTAGACATGTTAATGTAAAAGTTAAATCTACTCTCTGTTAAATGTAATTTTAAAAACAGGGCTGCCAAATAAATTGGGGGTTTCTTTACACTTATGAGGGATATCTCTAACCTAAACGAGGTTTTTAAAAAAGCTTAATTCTAAAGATTTCATTTTGAAACTCAAAAATTTACAAATCGGCAAGGAAAGATACAGAGATAAAAAGGATTGCAAAAGGAAAAAGTTAGAATTAAGTTTGCAAACAAATTTGCCAAAGGTACAAGGGAGTCATACTTCAGGACTGGATGGTAAAATAAGAAAACACAGCAAATATATAAACAGAAAAACCACACAAAATTACTAAGGTTGCTAAGTTTACATTAGACTGACTATTCATAATGAGAAAATAGCAACTTTATCACAATCATTGAATTCACAAAAATCACGAGAGATCTTCAAGCATATATGATAGGGGAGTCTGGATTTACAGGTAATAGTCAAGGTTTATTATTTGGGGACCAAAATCAGCTTTATTTTTGCTTTGTCTGGCAGACTTATGACATTGAAATCAGGGCAAAGTGTCAGATTTTGCTTCAAAATGCACATTTTTATTTATTGACCATTCTGTACTCCTCCATTTCTATGAATACTCAGGACTTTGCATGGTTATTTCAAAGGGTTTTATGTGATTAATTTAGTTGGTATGTCTCTTCAAATACCTTCTGTGGTTTTTTAAAAACTTGTCCTATCCAAAATACAAGTGCTCCCACATATTTCTTACCATACCTAACACAGACTGGCACCCTTTAATACATATCCCATAATCAACCACCAATGTTAATTTCATGTTTAACAAAGTATCAAAGCCAGGCTTTACTCATAATAAGTCTCTGTTTTATAAGAAATACAGGTTTTTTTTAAAAAGCAGTTTTCATAAAGGTCTACAGAAATAAACATATCAGTCACTTCAAAACTATCCAAACATAATAAAGAGAAATCAAATTTAGAGTTTTTAAGGAAAATAAAATCATCCTTAAGTTCGTAAGTTAAATTTTGAATGTTTACACTAGAGGTGGTGGTTTAAATGCCCACACTGGTTTGCTATCACAGTTAAAGAGTGCTAGAAATAAAATTAGTTTTATAGTCTCCTTTCACCGCCATTTAACATGCACCTAAAAGTAGATCTTATTGCTTTCCAAGAATACTTAGTAATATTAATTTTAAATCAAAGTTTCTAAGTATTTTTTGGCTATAGGGAATAATTGCATTCTTAAAACATAATAGTTGAAACAATAAATTATTCTGAAAGAGATTGATTTCTAGGGTAATTAACCCTAATCATGATCTATCTGTTATCTATCTATCTATCTCTCCATGATAACTCAATATTAAGGCTGTTGTTCTTAGTGATTCAAAGTTTTCAACCTATCCACAACTTTGAAACAAAAACTACCATTCCATCTTTTTTTTTAAAAAAAAAACATTGTTTTCTTTTTCAATCCTTCTAAACTTACCCTGCTTGGGTATGCTGCACTCTTCTGGGCATAGAATTTCATAGCAGTTATCGAAATAATCAAGCCAGAAAGTTGGCTTTATCAAACAATCATTTTCCATCAACAGAAACTTTGGATGTATGACTCATTTCACACAAAACAAATATACGACAAATAATAATGGTTAAAATGAATACTAAAATAAAAACTGTGATAAAGATTTTTTATTTTCTCAGTCTAACACCTGAAAACAACTGTATTGTGGGCACTTTCCTGAAAGGCGCCAGCTGTTTCCTCTGTTTTAAGACAACAAGCAGAAACAGAGCTAAAATCACGTTTCCGAAGGAGGGGGCGGGGAGACAAAGCCGCTACAAACTAGCTGTCAGAAATGGGAAGTCAGTCAACTTTTTCCTCTCCGATAACTCTTTATTTGAAGAGCAACAAGGGAATTACGAACACATTTTGGAAAATAACACTGTCTTAAAAACAATCTCTTTGGGGCCAAGTTCTTACTTCCATGGAAGTAGTCAAATCCAAGAC
The DNA here is from genome assembly GCA_004027735.1 of Carollia perspicillata. NCBI lineage: Eukaryota > Metazoa > Chordata > Mammalia > Chiroptera > Phyllostomidae > Carollia > Carollia perspicillata. The sequence goes on along the minus strand of PVKM010029983.1, from coordinate 155 downwards.
TTAATTTCAACACAGTGTTCAAATTTATTACTTGAAGCTCTGGCAACATAAAACTGTCTTCTTTAAATGGAAAATGTGACAACTTCTATGAGGTAAATGAATTTGAAAGTGGGAGTGGGTGGGGGAGGCACACGCCTTTTTTTTTTTTTTTTTTT
>PVKM010029982.1:0-17496 GCA_004027735.1 Carollia perspicillata | reverse complement strand
CTGTTGTGTTTGATCAAGTAAACAAGTCAGAAAAGAAAAAGTTATTCACCAGCAACCTCTCTATCCTCTGGTGGAAATGAGAAGGCAGTGGGAAGCATGAGTCTGCAGGACACGGAGCTGACAGCTTTGAAATTATTTTGGCTGTGGATTTCAGCTCATGCCCACCAAGACAGTTCTGCACACGGGAGCAGGGGGGTGTCGAGAAAGAAGCACTGCCAATCAAGATAGTCCAGGCGCACAGGGGCCTGGCCAGCCCCAGCTCTGCCAGGGCATCAAAAACAGCACTCTCTGGCTGGGAATAGGGCCCAGGAATAATAACAGCTTAAATGAGATAGGAGAATATTTCTCCCAACTTCAAAGAAGTCAGCGTTAGGCAGTCTGGGGCTAATAGGGCGGCTGCATGATGTCTAAGAATGAGGATCACTCCAAGGTCGCTTCAGTATCTGAGATGGTCACTGTAGCCCCAAGTCACCCCAGCATGAAGCAGAAAGAAAATGGAGGGAGGGGGTTGGAATGGCAAAATGAAAACATCAAAATGCCACCTGCACACCTAGGGACCTACAGAACAGACGAGCAGTGATGCCTTGAGGACAGGTCAGAGGAGCGGTGATTAGAGTCAGGGCTGAGTCTCAGCTCCCACCTTGGGATCCCGTCTATGTGCTTCTCTGCTGGGATGGAGGCCGCCTTCCCATCTTACTGAAGTGAGTCATTTCTACTTCTTCCCTGGTCTTCTCCGCAGCACCCAGGGAAAGACACACTCATTAAGAACTTGTCTCCAGCTCCTGAGGGATTTTGATCACTTGCGTATGATGATTCATAAGACATGTCAATCAAATTCAGGACTGAACCACCCTGGCCACATGGCTTAGTTGATTGGAGAGCCATTCTCTGCACTGAAAGGATGCCAGTTCGACTCCAGGTCAGGGCACATACCTAGGTTGTGGGTTCAATGCCTACTCTAGAGTGCAGAGTAAAATAGAGGAAAGGAGATGCAAAGTCTATAATGTGAGACCAAGCACCACTCTCCCGCTGGAGAATCACTGCTGGAGAATCTGGGGAAGCTCCAGCCCACAAGTCTGACTAGCTTGCTAAGATCTTGAAGGGCACCAAAGGCACTTTGGCAGATGATGTGAGCCAAGGCTGTGGCAACACCAGTCTCCCAAGGGGCTGTGCTTCATGCCCATTAACATGCTGGTCTATTTCCAAGCCAGAGAGCTGAAGTGGGAAAATGAATGGACAGAGGCCATTCCCATCCCTGAGACCAACCTGAGAGTAGCATCCAATTCTTCACACATACAAGGTCCGGCAGAAGTAAGGCCTGCTGGAGTGTTGCTGTAGGGTGATAATATGGGTGTAATAATTTATAGTTTTAATTTGAGCATTTCACCTAAAATGTCATAGGGTATGTTTAAGTGTGATATTGTTATGTCACAGAATTACAAGCTTATGACTTTGTAATTAATAGGGGGTATTACTTGTGCCAGGCCCTATATATTGTGTTGGCAAAAAGTTCCTTTAGTTTTTTCCATGTAATGACTCTAGTAGTGCTTAGCTGTCTGTAACTTCATTCAAAACAATGTTGTTTGACTGCATTGTGACAGCTATCATATCAGCATCTATTTAAAAATATATATATCAAAATTGGTGAATTCTTGTGCAGCCATTTTAATATTGAAGATAGAAGAAAATATGCATTTTCAGTGTATTATGTTTTATTATTTCAATAAGGGTAAAAAACACAACAGAAATGGGAAAAAAACACTTGTGCAATGTGTGGAGAAGGTGCTGTGACTGATCAAACATGTCAAAAGTGGTTTGCGAAGTTTCTTGGTGCTATTGACATTTTGGCCAAATAATACTTTGCTGTGGGGCTGTCTTAGGCATTGAAAGATGTTTAGGAGCACCCCTGGCCTCCATCCACTAGAAGCCAATAGCGAGAGATGGCTGACTTACTCAAAATATCCAAATCAATAAAGTCATTGGTGAAAATGAAAAATGTGTCTTTTCTTTTACAGAAAACACTAAATGGACTTTCTGGCCAACCCAATAATTTATTCAGTGCACACCAACCTCTCTGAGAGAAGTATTGCCCTCATTATACAGAAAGGTTGGAAACTCAAAAAAGTTAAGTGATGTTTCCAAGGTCACCAAATTGGTGTCAAAGCCAGAATATAAATCCACCCTGAATAGCAGCAAACCAAATACACTCTCCTACACTGCTTTCTCTTCCTTTCAAAAATCCAAAGAATGCCAGTGTCGTACAGGCTGCAGGGGCTAGCTCACCTTACAGGTGGTTAGGAGTCAGGTACATGGAGGCTAATGACAGAGGCAGAAGGTGAACGTGGATTTCTCTTGGCTCCCACTGCAACTCTGTGCTCACTACAACTCGCTGCTTCCCAGACTCTAGCAAATAGTGACCTGACCACCACATCCATTCAACAACTTACTGAACAAATACGTACTGCGCTCTTACTGAGGGCCAGGCACTGGGCATACAGCAGATTGAAACCAGAAAGTGTCTCTGTTCCCATGGAGCTCACACGCAACTGAAAAGACAAATGTGTACAAAATAGTTCATCAGGTGAGGGTTATAAAGCAGGGTGAGGAGGGCAGAGAACAGTGGGGCAAGAGAAAGGGATATTACTTTTTAAAGGATGGTGAAGGAAGGCTTCTCTGTGACACCTGGCTTCCCCAGTAAAGTCCTTTCCATCTTAACCTACAGCTTCCTTGTATGTACAGTATGGCAATGGACTGACAATGAGCGGGTTAGATTCACAAAACAGTAGGCATGGGGTCCCCAGGGAAGAAGGGGGATTCCAAGGATGGTGACAGTCCGGGCATGGGACAGTCCTCACAAGTAGGGAGGATACCCACCATCGAGCAAAATCCCAAAGAAAACAGCCCAGTGACTCAGGAGCTTAAGGATGATACTCTCACAGTCTGGTAATAGCCAGTCTTCAAGAGGCTTCTGAATGCCTCCTATTAAAAATGGAAACTGCAGATGAATATAATTAATGGATCTGTTTAGTGTCAGGAAAGAGGCCTTTAGATGTGCTTCAGGATCCAGTGGAAGTGTTTCCTTCATAGACTTAGGTGGGTATGTCTCTAGGCAAGATCCTAAAAGTGAAATAATAAGAAAACTCTGATTACACCTCAGAAACAGTATGGAAGTCCATTCTTGTCCAACACTCAGAGAAAAAGCTTTATATAGGAATTGCCAAATATAATCTATTTTATAACCATAAAGTGATATATCTGCACGTTGTGTAATAAAAGTTTTCTAAAAGGCTTAGAAACCTAATAAGTCAACAACAAAGAACACCACTGCCAACAAAGAACACAAATACTTTTCTGTGCTTCACTGCTGCAATCACCCCAGGAGGATTCTGTGAAGCTAGGAGCTCAAGGAGAGGCCATGGGGAACAGCTGGAGAAGTCAGGACAGGGTCAGTGCCAGGCTGGGAAATGGAGACTCTGAACAGGCTAAGAGGAACAGTGAGAAGCTGCCAGATGCCCAGAGCCAAGGGGCCTGTGCCTGGAGATGCCAGGAACACCGGATCGGATGGCATGGCTTGCTGTGCGCTGTAAGTGCCGTCAGTAATGCTGTCGATGAAATTGGCAGGAAATGTGCGAGAAGCTAACACTTTTCTCTGCATCCTCACCTCGCCCTCCCATCACCACTCCTGCTTCAGGAGAGTCTCAAATCTGTTCTAAAGTGAACCCTCCACTTCAGCTGAGGCTTCACCTCCTACTGTCTCCTAATTAGGCTCCTTCATTCTCACCTGGTCTCTCCCTTTCGATTAGATTCTTCCTTGACAAACACATCATCTTCCATTTTTGAGGGGAATAAAAAAAGAGAAAGAAAGAACTTTGCTTGGTCCTGCTTTCACCTCAAGGAAACATTCCATCTCCCCACTTTCCTTAATTGCCATACTTTGAAGAAGTGCTTCCATACTTGCCGTCTTCCCTTCCTCACTCCACCTTCTTTAACACCTCATGGTGTGCTTTCTGCTCCCACAATTCCACAGGACCTTCTCTAAGTTCCAGACACGCCAGCCTGTCCCAGCCTTTGATCTCAGCAGCAATTGTCACTGCATACCCCTCATGTGAAACTGACTTAAAACATTCGCCGCCTCAGCCTACATGACCTTATTCCTCTGGTTTCTCCTGAAACCTTCTCACCTCCTTCCCAGTCCCAAGACCCACCTCCACCCCCACCACCTTAGTCCTCCACTGAGGAGAAAAGACCAGGATCATCTATATCACTAAATGGAGTCACATAGTCTTTAGAAAACCTGATGGAAGTTTTAAAGAATCTCCCCCAGATACGGTTTATGTATACAGGTGTATATATATATATACACACAGAATATATATACAGGTATATGTATATATATGTATACAGGTATATGTATACAGGTGTGTGTATACACACACACACACACACACACAGAATATATATGTAGATATATATGTAGAGATATATATGTAGAGATATATGTAGATATATGTGTAGATATATGTGTAGATATGTAGAATATATATACAGAATATACACATATATGTATATATGTATATGTATATATGTGTATATATGTGTGTGTGTATAATGTATATATAAATAAATATTGTTTCAAAGGAGGCTCATGAACTCCCTAAATTAAGAGCCCCTGTCCTAGAGAATAGCCTTGTGTAGAAAATGTAATTAGGATGTCATGTGGCTGTTCCCTGTTGCTTTTAAGCCACATGTTTCTAGTAAGTTCTTGGCTTCTAGGGGTTCTGTAACGGAGCTTTATCAGAAGGTAGGGCCCAGGGTTCTTGTCACAGTTTTCACATCTTAAAGGCATGGGCCAACGTTGGTTCTTCTGTAAAAATTATATAATTTCTTCTCTGCCACACAGGGTTATTGTAAAGATCAAATGATCGGAAATTTGAACACATTTTGCAAACTTCAGAGCACTCCAGAAATGATTACCATTAAAATCATTGACCAGTGTCTTTAAAGATGTACCAGCAGGTATCAATACTGGCTTTATTCCCGTCTCAGACACCATGCTATGGTTTGACCCGGGTTTGTTTCCTAGTTTGTAAACTGCAGATGATAATAGCTACTCTAGCTACCTGATAGAGCTAACAGGAGTATCAAATGATGTAACGAATGTGGGGAGACTTTGCAACTCAGCGAGACTGAGGCACATGCCATTTCTCATCCTCTTCTTTGTCCCTCTCCCTTTGCATTAATTGAGCTTCGCGAGCTCAACAGCATGAGGCTGCCCTCGCGAGAGTCCCACCATGCCCAATGATGGACTACTCCTACGAAATAACTTGAGTCAAATTAGACTCCAGAGTGTTAATTATGGATAATATAATTATAAGAAGCAGCAAATAAATTGATAATAATTGGCTGCTTATGATTTTTAAAAAGAGGGGATAGAGAGAAAGAAGGTGTGTGAGCAAGATTATCCTTTGTAAACATAATCATTCCTCCTGGCCACTTGGCCTGTATTTGAACCCACCCCAAGGAGCACTGATGTCTCTCTGGTATACTGGCTTGCCACAATACACTTTCTGACCTGAAATTCTAGCTTTACCCTGATGTGTGAGCATTCATAGCCTCTCGTAGGTGTGTACAGGTTTCCAACTCCCCAAGTAAGACCTTGTGGCTTGTGGGTAGCTGGGACCATTGTGCCTTCCTTGTTCCCAGCCCTTTCTTCTGTGTTCCCCTGTGCCCAGCTGACATTCAGAGTGGTAGGGGTCAGGGGCAGATACAGACAAACTAGCAAGCTTAAAGTTAGCTGATCCATCTCTTCCTTTTCACCAGGTTCTATCTAGTTCAGAAAGAGGTGGGAGAAAAGGAGGGATTAACTATTATCTAAAGAGGACAAGCCAGGTCTCTGTCAAAATCAGATAACCTAGCAAGAAGCATTTCTCAACAGTCTCTAAGACTCGAGAGGCATGAAACTGGCCCTTTATTATGGAGGTGAGAAAGGACCAGTATCTTGGGTCCCATATGCAGAAGAATGAGAAAATGGAAAGGAGGCTAACATTCATTGAGTCAAGGACATTACGTACACTACTTCATTCAGTCCACTGAACAATTCCCTCTGGCATGGGTTTATTTTCCCATCTTACCAACAGCAAACCTTAGAGTCAGAAAAGCTACAGCTTAAGAGTTTCACCAAGCTGAGGGAGCAACAGGAAGTGAAGGGGCCCATTCTGGTGACCACAAGGGCACAAACAGAGGCTAAAGGTTCCCTGTAGCAACGTCATCAATGAGGGTGGCCAAGGGGCCTGAGCACCTTGGAAGTTAGATTCTGAGCTAGACAGGATGGATTGTCACCAGCCAGAGACTGGTTGCTACCAGGGGCTTCACAATGAAGAAGGTAATCCAGAATCATCTACTATTGAGCAACATCAACTTCAAATCCAAAGCTACAGACCACACAGACTGTTCTTCAGCATTAGTACTTGAAACTGACTCTTCTCCTCCACCTTATATTAGTATTACTGTGGAAGTAACTACAATTTCAGATACAAAGGTTTACAGTGAGTTTCATCTGGTGCCACGTCCCTGGAGTGTCACTACCTCTCTTTCTACGTGTGATGAAGCTGTCACCCTCCTTAGGCATTCCTGCTACTATGTCAGGTCCCTGTGACATGCATTACTGTTCATTTTTGGGCCTGATCTTCATTTTTTTTCTTATTATTAAAAGTCCCATGCACTGTTTCTTGGCAACTCTAGTTAAAATGCTAAATTACAGAGTTGCACATACCCCATCGGTAGTAGATCCAGTGAGAGAAGCTGTGCCCTTCCTTCTTTGCCCACCTGTGCTAATGATTGGAAAATAAATTTCTCTGATAGCTCACCTGCTGATCTGATGCAGCATAATCAGCCTCATGAATTCAGAGTAATTTTTCCTGTCAAACCCCTTCTCTCAAGATGCTCCCTATACCACTGAGAAGTGGATAAGACAGAGAGGTTTGTGTCCTTTCTGCAGAGTTCTGAAGCTGAGGATGGAGGGTCAAGCTGACTTTCCCAAATTTAGTAACAGAGCCCCCTAAAGAAGCAAGGCTTCCTGTGTCCTGGTATATAATGGTTTTTAGAGTTTATTTCTCTCCCATCATGCTGTTGTTGTAACTCAAATGTACTCACAGGCTGGCTGTTTTGTCCTAAGTAGGATGGAAGACAAGGAGGAGGAATATCTCTTTGTTTTTATGTCCTGGAATATTCCAATGGTTCCAGCTGTGGCTACAGTTCATGACTGTGGGGATTTTTCTACTTGTTTGTTTTCTTTTGTAAGATTCTATCTTGATTCCAGCAAACTTTCCAGCAAACAGTACTTTGAGGAAGCTGGGGAAGGGAGGGCTGTTCCTTCCCTGTCATATGTCCTTAAAATAACACAACAGGAGAGGCAAGCCCTCAGGATCCCCCTGAGGTACCAAGGATAGCATAATGAACTGGCTAATCATAAACCATTTGCTCCCGATTTCCAAGCAGCATGGTAATGAATTGCCAACATGCCATTCACCAGACTGCAGCCATATGGTGAGGGATGGGCCCCTGGCACATTGTGGCCATACCGTGGGTTTGTCTGTGTAATTGCTCCCATCCAGGACCTCTATGGCTGCTAATTAACATCCTATTTAAGCTGCTATTGTCAAAGCTAATCATTTTTTTGTTTTGTTTTATGTGGATGGGTCTTTCTCTTATCTGGTTAGTAAGAGTGACCATTAAGAAATAAAAATGGGAGTTTACAGAAAAATATTTGAGTCACACATTTCATGCTGCCCAGGCCTAGCAGCACTGGCCTACGGTAGTGACTCTATCCAGGAGCTTATTAAACCCAACAAGTTATCATCATTCCGTACAGGAACGCAAATGAGGATTCAGTCCATTGATTTCTCCATTCTTCTTCCTGTCCATGGACATCACTCTAGTTGGATCTTGAGCTATAAAATGTGAATTTGATTAGCATAGTGAAGATAATAAAAATAATTAGAAGGAGATTTCATTTATCAGAATTATCCAACACACACTCCTTGTTTGCTAAAGGAGATGGGAAATTTGGGAAAAGACAATGTTACTTTCCTTTCTGTTCCTCTGTCGTGTCCTTGCCTCTTTCATTGGTTTCCTGAGTTGTTAGCCAGTGGAAGCTGGAAAAAGAGTTTGTAGAAAAACAAAACAAGACAAAGCTACCCTGAGAGGACAGGGGGATGAGGACCTCCTACCAGTAAAGAGGAAAGCCAATTTGAAAGGTATAATTTTATTAAGGTTTTGGGAGAACAGCAGAGTGGGGAAAGCTAAGACCCTGTGTGCTGTTTACATCATGCAGGGTATGTCCATGTCTTAAGTCCCCTTGACCATCACCACTAAGGCACAAAGAGGGGACTGACCCTTTAATCCCCTACACGCACCCTTCTGGCAGCCCTTTCCCACTAAGATTTCCTGTTACTCCGTAAACTGATATACTTCTATAACAATGTTGAAGAATATGAAGAAATGGAGGCACAGAGAAAGAAAACTGAGGTGAGGACACCCACAGGGTAGTACTTCTCCCTGAGACTTCTCCTGGGTCCCTTGCTTCCTATAGGACACAGTGCGAACAGTGGCTCTGTCTCACAACTTCCTGATTTTTCCTGCATCCATCTACCGCACCCCAGAAACAGTCAACGTGCTCATTGCAAGTCAGGGCAGTGTCTTACATGGCATCTGGGATGTGGTATAAAGCAAACAGATTTCCATATGTGGTCCCTTCCAGTAGCCCTCGGCCCTGCGCACCCACACCACGAGAGAACGCAGCTTCTCGGGAGATGCTGACATTTTAATTGGAAGCATCTGTTGCCTTTTCTGTTATTTTTGGCCAGGTTTGGTTTATTTGTATGAGCCGATGTTTGTGTACAGACCCGCCTACATGTTTCACAGGAGGTGGGACACAAAGCCTAACTCTGCCTCTTCTCTCATTTTCTTCTCAAGGAGCCAATTGGGACATGTGACAGGGCCACTAGCCTTCACTGCAATCTGTTCTCTGTTGGATTATCAAAGTAGAATTGGGGTCGAGAACAGCCTAGCAGAAGACAGAAAATCACCTTCCTTGGAAAATAGAAATTTGGGAGGGAGATATTTGCCTCTTCCCACTCCCGGCAAAGGAAAGTCATCAGCCTCCCAGCAGGGGCCACATGGTGGCAGGGCCACTCTGACTCACACACTAGCTGAGGCCACCATCTTCAAGCCTCCCACAAGCCTTGTTCCTACCAGGCTTCTTGAGACCCTGACCTTCATTTTCTCCTCACTCAAAAAACCCACCCTTCTTCTCTCCATCCAAACCTAATTGCCTCCCTCCAGTCAGCTGACTGGCCTGATTGTACACTCAGGAGTGCTACCATCAATCAATAACGAGTGTGTACTGTTTCTGCTATATTCTAAGCTATAGTGGGTTGAATAGTGGCATGAAGTCAATGTTTGAAAGAAGAGGAAAAGACATTTACAGGAAAGCCAAGATAAGACTGTGGCTATATTTCAGGTCATCGAGGGGACAGGGAAGGAAAAAAAATAGAATGGAAAAGTTGAGGCCAGGAAGGCCAGCCAGGTCATGTTGTGTCAGCCATCTGCTGCTCTAATGGCCGCGACTCTGCATTCTGTGCTCCTCACCCCTGCCTCTTCAGATTGTTCGCAAAGGAGGTGTCAAGGCCCAGAGCCTTTGAGATAAATTTTTTGTAGAGCTCTCTGACTTGGGAGGCCCAACCGTTGCTATTCCTGGAACGCAGAGCATTGTGGGTTCATGGGCTGGACCTCCGCTGCCCAGAGGAATGAGCGATGCTCCTTCCATGTCAAGACTGGATGAAGCCTCAAAGAGGACTTGACCTGGCCTCCACTTGACAGAGAAATAACATGAAGCCTGAGAGGGAAGGTCGTCCAAAATCCCACAACTAGTGCTGGGCCGAGCTGAGCCCCGAACACTTTTCCCTCACATCCTTGCTGTACTTCCCAGACACCCACCGTATTCCCATCTTTGATGGGTGGCTGGGGTGACACTTAACCCCCCCAAGCCCCAGGGGTCTTGTCTGTAAAATCAAGGAGTACAGGAGAGAGCACTTTTGAGGGCTTCTTATAGAATATCAAGTGTCATTACAATTATTCCCACATTTAAACCTGACACCATTCTGTGTTTTACAATAGTCATTAAAGTTCCCATATTATAGGGGAGAAAAAAATAAGTCTCTGTGAGCTTAAGTAAGCTTCTGAAGATCATAAACCTCATGGAGTGGGGATTTGAATCCTGATCTCAGTGGTTTCTCCAGTGCCCTCCAGCTGTACTTAGGGGAACATGAGACCCGAGAATGAGCACAGAACTACTGGCCAAGCTCTCCCACAGCTCCAGGTCTCTTCATGCTGTTCCTGCCAGTGGGGGAAGGGAGCTGCCCCCTGCCCAGACCCTGCCACCAAGGGAGGGCAGAAGCAGATTGCCATGCCCCCAAGAAAGCAGCCTAGCCCACTCCTTCATGGAATATCGCAATGTCACATTTCCTTTTGTCTGCCGGTCAGGGTCCTGCCTCCAGAAGGGGACCCAGGCCAGTCTTCCAACCAGCTGCAGAATGAAGAAGCATTCAGCCACACTCCCCACACAGAGGTGTCTGCCCCACCAAGAGAGAGCCATTGAGATGGCCATAGTCCCTCTCCAAACAACCAGAGGATCCCCCAAAGTCAAAGAAGAAACTTACCTTGTAGAGATAACAACCCACTAGCTTGTTCTTGCCCACCTTGCACAGCACAGTAGCATTTGCAAAGGCCATTCCCCCACTTTGGACTCAGGACATTTCTCCACCAGTCCTCGCTGCACTGTCAGACGTTTGTTTGGACACACACTCACACACATGCACACCAGGTCCTGTTATTTATAAGACATATTCCCCCCACCTTGTCTCCTGGAAATTCTCTAGATTCTTCTGCAGGGCAGAGGCCAAGAAGGGTGCCACCCATATCATACTCTCCTACAGAAAACAGAAAGGACCCTACTCCTAGTTCATGTGTTAACTCCCTTTTAACCATTTCCTGTGGCACTCGGAGCCCACAGCCTCACTCTTTTACTGGCCTTCACAGGGGGCATTGCTTGGGTTAGTTTGGCACTTGACATATCCTTGGTATTCCTTTATATCCAAAGTAGCCCTTCATTATCCATAGCCTTGCTTTTTGTTTAACTGTTTACTGTGTGAGGAACTGTTGTCAACTAGGATGTAGCTCCTGTGGGGCAGAAACTGCGTTTGGGCAGCAGATCTCTGAAACACCAGGTTTACACAGCAATTCAAAAGCTCAGACTCTCATATATCACTCATAGCAGTGGACCCTTCCAGGCTAAATCTGCCCAGGAAGACCCCTGTCCACCAAATCAACTCCTACCCCTCTTTTAAGGTCCACTTCAAACATTTTCTTTTTGAGGTGTATGACCCCATGCCCTTTCCAGGTGGAATCAGGAACCCCCTTCCTGTGCTCACTCCCATGGCTCTTCATACATGCCTTCATTATTGCACGATCACACTGGTTCTCATTTATCCATTAAACACCTAGAAGTCTCTCAATCCAGAAGGTAAGAACCAGGTGGGTAAGTGCCAAAACTAGGAAGAGACCGCCGGACAAGGGGGCATTGTGGGAATATGTGCTTAAGGAGAAGGACGTTGGAACTAAGCAGGAAAGGAAGTGGAGACTAATCCGAGTGTCCAAAATTCTACCATTTGTGTCAGTTCCTGCACCAGAAGGATCTCTCATAAAAAGCACTGCCTTGGGAGAAGAGCAGAGATCCCGAGGGGCGTGATGCCATCACAGTGGAGTCAGGCCTCTGTCTCTACCTCAGAGAGTTCAGGTTGGTAGGCAAACATCTGGAGAACACACAGTGCTTGAGGACAGGCTGTGGCAACAAGGTACTAAGTGGTCAGCCTACTCCTGGCAGGGTCTTCACAGGAAGAAGGAGGTAGAAAAACAGCCTCTCAGCTCTCAGAGGAGGTGCTTAGCAAGAGCCCAGCCAAGCAGACTGGACTTAGACATTTTTCCTAGCTCAAAGGGAAATTAGGAGGCTGGACAGGTAAATCAAGGCAGGACTCCTGATGCACATAGGAAGCACATTTCAAGGGAAGGAGAAATGCCTGGAGACTATGTACCAGGCCCATCCCTGGGCACCAGGGCGTCCCTGCCCTGGGCGTCAGATAATGGAGGCGAGGCTCCCATATGAAATTTTATCTTTGTCAGGTGTAGCTCAGGAATCAGAGTGAACTGAACCAGCATGGAAGGAGTGGGGGGAAAGGAAGTAAAGCCAGATGGAGAGATTCCCCAGCTGGAGGGAAGGGTCCTTTCTGACTTTGCATTCCCCACACCCAACAAAGTGCCTGATCTATTCCAAACAGTCAAGAGAAATTTGTCAAAATGCAGTTTAAGAGTGAGAGAGGTTTCCAGACACCTTTCCATCATTTTGGCAGGTAACTCCCAGCTTTCCTGGCCAGGCCCTGCTTACTGGAACCCTTCGTCCAGTTCCACAGAGAAAATGCAATTCTCCCTCTGCAATATTGCTCATTACCAAGAAAAATGACGGCTTGATAGTCTTCCAGCAAGAGAGAACAATCTATTTCATTTGGAAGTTTGGTAATTGATTAGGGCAATAGATTTTCTTCAGGGCAGCCTCTCTGGGAGTCTGGCTGGGGCGCAAGATTTACATACATCAGGCTCACTCTCCCTTCAAAATTTGTCTCAGAGGATGAGATCACAAGGCCATTACTGGAGTGGGTGGCGGGGAGGCAGAGTGGAATTCCCAGACATCATTTCTCAACAAGGAGGCCTGTGTCTAGTTCTAGTTCCGAAGGCTTTCAAGTACTTTTCTGCCCGTAACTTTTAGGTCAAACCTGTTGCTAAGGGTCTGTGCGCTCTGGGCTATGAGCAGAGCATGTGCTTTTTTGAGGGTCTCTGCTGACCAGGCTTTAGTATAGATGAGCCCTGGAAGCTGACTGTTGGCCTATGTGGTGCCCAGTCATGGCTAACTATGCCTTCCTTGGCTGCACCACAGCCTCAGTGCAGTGATACCCTGAGAGGATGCAGTAAGTCCTCACTTAACATCATTGACAGGTTCTGTGACTTTCAGGGAAATGACATTGAATGACACCAGTTTTACCACAGGCTAATTGATGTAAACACGAGTTCATTCCTACAGCATCCCGCCAGTGTTAGAACTAAACGACATTGAATGAAACACTATTATTCAAGGGCCTGCCACAAACCATGAGGCCATGGCAGAGGTTAGCGTCCCAGCCCTTAGCAAACACATGGTCTCTATCACGAACATCTGAGGCGCATCCTGATCCTGGAGCCCCAACCTTTACTTCTAACTTCCTGTGTGTTTCTGGGTCAAAACCTGCTCTAGGAAAAACTTTCAAACCTGTCATGTACCACCCACCCCTGATGTGAATATAAATCATTATGTTCTTGTTCCCAAAGGAATCTTCACTCTAAGCCTTATCACTAACTCTCTGGTAAAGAAATTTCTAGCATCATTGCATTGATAAGATGAAGGGGCATTGCAGGGGTGGGGGCATGCATACCACGGGCAAAGCACATTTTATCATATCATCGTGTAATGACACTGCCTTTCTTTGAGTCACAACGCCATTCTCTAAATTAGTTGGGGCCTATAGGACTCGGGTACAAAAGTTGAATGTGATGCATTAATTATAATAACAGCATTTTGAATTTAGCCCCAGATGCAAAGTTTGAAATGTAAAAGTACTTAGATCTTACCTACATGTATGTGAAGAATTGATGGACGGCTTGAGCCTATATTGCCTGGCCCCAGATGTATAAGCATTCTCAGTAAGATCCAGGTCAGCACAGTTAGGACTGTGTCTCCACAAAAGGACGCAAAGGCACATCTCTGAGGTGGTCCGAGAGAATGAGATACTCATCTAGTCTGTGCCATGTTCATTGTACCTCCTCAAACCCCTGATGGAAGAAGTTTCTCCCTTGACCAGCTGACGATGGGCCCAATTTCCATGGGGTCCCAACAGACTAAGATGGGACCTTCTTCTCTACCCAACATACTCAGTGGTGTACCTGGAATGGTGAAAAACCCTTCATGTACCTCTTTGGGTAGGCATCCTACCCCTCCACCCTACTTTCATTTCTAGAATTAAAAAGTTGGTCCTAATCAAAGTAGTAGCACCAGCCACAAAAAGAATAAAAGATTCTCCTCAAAGATGACACCATGGAGGTAAATATCTACTCTGATAAAATGTAAATCTGGCCTTGTAGTTGAACTTGCCTTGGTAGAAAAGTTCTATAGATGCCTTAGGGGAGAGTCCTAAGGTGGACCTCACCTGTATTACTTACTGAGCAAATGGTGATCTTGGGAAGCATACCGGTCAATCAATAAACATTATCACATGTTTATGATGTGCAAAGCTAGATCCTATGAGGGAATACAAAGATGAATAAAGTCCAATCCAGGCCTTTAAAATTTAAGTAGGACCTACCCATGAAGAAACCACTGCAAACTCCCTATTGCTTACAGGGCACTGAGGTGACTGTTAATATATTCATTAATATCCATTAAAATGTTAATTGATATATAATAAGTGAATTTATTCCTACCTATTATAGCTATCTTCTTTTCCCTATTCTCCAATTTGTCAAAAATAGAAATTCAAGCACCAGTTTCAATAATTCTCTTAAAACCCAATAAAAAACAGTAAGAACCCCAGTAAGCCTCATGACCACTTTCTCCCAGGATAAATGTTGGCCAGACAGGATTAGCACTGTGTTCAGATGTGTTAAAGTACCTTGCAATGTGTTCCTGACACCACAGCAGTGTCTGACACTCAATAATTGTCAATAAATATTTGTTCAATGAATGACTGATTGATTAAATGGAAGAGGTTTCAAGTGCTCTTAATACAACTACAGATTCTAGATAGTATGATTTAAAAGTAAGTGCCTTGTCATCCGAACTAGCATCACCAAGTTAAAATCAGTTTTAAGGAGTGGTTATGGAGAGTGTGGGCAGATTGTAAATTTGGCATCCAAAGACCTGGGATAAACCTGATTGATACTAACCAGCCTGGTTGTCCTTGGGAAGGTCCTTGACTCTCTCTGAGCCTTGGTTCCTGTATGAAGTGGACTGGGAGAGGGAGTCCAAGGAGAATACAGAGGGAGAGCAGAGGAAGAGACAAAGCAAGAACGTCCCACCCCATGCTTGGGCGCCCTTCACACCTCACCTCCCCCAGTGATGGCCAACACATGGGGCCCGGGGGGTCATGGGGATTGAAAAACTGCCCATCACAGGAAACAGGACCCAGAGAAAGAAGTATGTAGGCAGAATGCTCTGCACCCCTCTCCTTTAAGGTAGTCAAAGGATGAGCAGCCTCGCACACACAGACCACCTTGGTAACCACAAGAGTTCCTCACTGTCCAAATTCAAAGGTGATAGGCAGTGTGGAAACTTCATGTTTATAAGTAATTGAGCTAATCAATGATATTTCCCCCTAAATCCCTTTTCTAAAAATTCTCTTTACAAAACTTAACATTTGGACTTTGGGGTACAGGGGATCTGCTACACCAAGTATAAGGCAGTGTTGATGTTGGGGTCAGAGAGAACACTCAACTGAATTTTCTTTTCCTTCTTTATCTCCTTTTCCTACCTCCCTTGCCTTCCTTCCTTCCTTCCTTCTTTCAGCCAAAAATCAGGCAGTATTATAAAATGGAAGGTCACTAGGGTAATACTTTGGAAACCTTGGTTCTCTCCCCAAATTTGCCACTAAAATAAGTGTCATCCTAGCAAAGTCACTTTATTTCTCTATCCCTTGGTGTCCTCATTGCAAAGGGAGGGTCTGCACAGTGATTATCAAATGCTGTCTCAGGGAGCAGAATCGGGGGATGGGGCGAGGAGGGGGGTGGGCAGAAAGGCCAGAGGTGGGTTTCCAAACCTCTCTGTGCTCCTCAATTGAGGAAGCTCATTTCTTATTTCCTTCACAAGGGAAAGGAGATTCCATAATAGTTCATTTGAAAAGGCCAAAGTGAGCCCTTTGTTTTTAAACACAAAATATTAAAAAGCCACCAGCTAGTTGATCTCGGAGGTCCTACCCCACTCTTGAGTTTCTGTCATGTGAAATGCCCTGTGCTCGATGCTGCAGAGTGAAAACTGGAGAAGTGTCCTAGGTGAACCCTGGATGTTAAATTAGTGTGGGGGGGGCACAGGGGCACACGGCACTCTGAGAAGGAAGAGATCAGGGAGGGCTGTAGTGAACAGAGAAAGCATCACAAAGGAATGAGACTTGAGCCACACCTTGAAAGATGGCTGTGTCTAGAAGACAAGGGAAAACACATTGCAGACACAGAGAGCTGTTTTTCTCCCCACTGTCCTCACTGCCTGCCATCTATGGGCTGGCACAGGGACACAGAGGTAAGCAAGGCAGGCAGGGTGGACCACTCGCCATAGGACACTGCGGGCTTGGGGACCAGCTCCATTTGGTGGGCTTGATGGTGATGACAGAGCTTTTCCCACAAATTCATCTGATTCTAGTTAGCTTGGGACAGGCCACCTGAGTCAGCAACAGGGCAGACAAAATGACCTCTCAAAGGAACTCCTCATGAGACATGGCCCTGGCTCATTCGGTTTGGCTGGGATTTCGAGACATTCCAATATTTGCCCAGAGGGCAGGCCCTCCCCCCAGCCACACTGGCCTCAGCCTTGCCTCTTCCAATAGATAATTATGCCTTCAGTTCTGCAAGGCAGCCCCAGTGTGGGTTACCCTTGGAAGTGGCATGTCATTTTCTGATGGGAATTAAAGGGTCTAAAGTAGCCAAAAGTCTTCTGAGAGGGAGAGTTTATTATTCTTTGCATTGTGGCATTAAACCTCAGGCTAGCATTACGTGAGCGTTCATGCCGCTGTCCCACTTGCCCAGTGACAGGCTTCGTCATGGCCAGGGCCAGTCTGACCCAGTGAAGGTGGCCACCCATTCTTGGCTAGGAGTTGTAAATCCTGGAACTCGAGGAACTCCGTGCCCTGACCTTCTCTCCCAGAGGTTTCTTGCCTTTTGACTGATGCTGGACATTCTACTTTTGGGATTTGGGGCATCCTACTGAGGACTTGAATCCCTCTCTCTGAATATCAGTTAGGTTCATAGCAGCACAAAAATAGAAGTTCCCTGCTTACGGAAAACAGAGAACAAGCATCTTGCTCAACAGAACAGCTGCTGTAAGAGTAATGATGGGCAGATAAAGTGCTTCTCAGATAAGATTAAGTTCAAGGAGTTCATCATCACCAAGCCCTTACTATATGAAATGTTAAAGGGACTTACCTAAGAAAAAGAAGATAAAAATATGAACAGTAAAAGGACAGCAAACTCACAGTTATTAACATCCACACCAAAAACAAAAGGAGACTAAGCGGTCACCTAAAACAGGAGCAGAGCCACAGAAATGGAAGGTTAGCAACAGGGGAGTGGGAGGAGAGGGTGGGGAGAAGG
>PVKM010029981.1:0-17485 GCA_004027735.1 Carollia perspicillata | reverse complement strand
CATTCTCCCGTATTTCCACAGTCGTTGACACAGCAGAGGGTGTGTAGTATATACTTAATACACACCCATTGACTGGATGGCTGCAGATCTGGTATTAGTCAGGGTAAGCCATGCTGGGCCGAAATAACAGCTTAACCCGGAGATTTCAGTGGCTTCACACAACAAAGATTTGTTTTCTGCTTGTGAAAGGCCTTGTGAAATGGCAGGGGCTCTTCTCTGTTCATCGACAGGGACCCGGGCTTCCTCCATCTTGAGAACCACCTGTGGTTTCTGCGTTTGCTGTGTCAGGGGAAGGGAGGGATGGAGAAGAGTGTCCTAGGCCACTTCTGTTCAATTCCCCATGTGTCAGAAATCAGCCCCATGGCTCTGTCCAGCCACAAGGAAGGTAAGAAAGAGCAGGGGAGCCCATAGGTGCTCAGGAGCACTAGTAGATCGGTGTGTGCCACCAGCCTGCACCTTCCTCCGGAGTAGCTATGCCAGCTAGTTCGCACCCCATTCGTATCCGTGGGATGGACACACACGTGCATCATTAGACTTGGCTCAGTCTATGTAAGTAACTGTATGTGCCAGAAACTACTAGGAATCAGAATTTATTCATTCAGCACGCATTTATCCGTGCCTACTGTGTACCGAGTGCTAGTCTAGGTTTTGGGAATACAGCAGGGGGAAAAATACAGTCAAAATTGCCTGCACTCCACAGGGTTGACTTCTTAGTAGATGAAGATAAACAATTAACAAATAATGTCTGAACATGTGTATTAGTGGGTGCTAGATATTGGAGAAACATAAAACGTTGGGGGAGCATGTGTTAGTGTAGAGAAGGGGGTTGGATTATTATACTTTCAAATTGATCAGGGAAAGCCTCACTGAGAAGGTAACATGGAAGTAGAAACTTAGGGGTGAGGGAGCCAGCCATTTGGGTATCAGGCCAAAAAGACCTTCCTGGAAGCAGGGACACATGTCAAGATCCCATGGCGGGCACGGAGTGCCTGATGTATTTGCTGAATGGCAAGGAAGCCAGTGTGGTTGCAGTGAGTCAGGCTGGTGTAGGATTGGGGGTCTACTGAGTAGAGCCTGTGTAGAAGCTTCTAGGTGTCTTTAGGTCTCTGGCTTTTGTTCTATGTGATATAAAGCCATTTGGGGATTTTGAGCAGAGGAGTGACATGATCAGTCTGGCTGCTACATTGGGAATAAAATACAAGGACAAGGGTAAAAGCAGGGAGACCAATTTGAGGTTATTGCTGAAGTTCAAGTGAGAGATGGTGATAACTCGGACCGTTTCCATCACTCCAGAAGTTGAGGGGAGAAATGTTAAAGGGGAAAGGTGGTGCACAAATATGAGATAGTTTTTGCGAATAAGACGTGGGCATGAGCCCAGTTGTAATATCATTTACTATTATCATGAGTCTGATATTCTATTCATTGGACCACGTACGTTTATTCATGGGTTCTACAAGCATTTATTCAATACCAACGGCATGCCAGTCCCTCTGGTAGGCCCTGGGGGACAATAAAGAAGACCTGACCTCTGCCTTTGGGAAGACTTCAGTATAGTAGGATTATAGAGATAACCGAAACTACAACCTTGTCAATGCCAAAAACAACCACAGCTGTAGCAATACAATCATTCTGTAACTATGATGGAAATATTGGCCAGAACTTATTGAATGTTTACTATGTGATAGACATGCCTATGGCTATTGTTATGATTATGATTATTATAATATGATTGTTACAATCATTATAAGTTGATGCTCTTCTTTATAATCAAGCTAGACTGCTACACCTTTAGAGAACTAGTGATTAAAAACCTAATATAACAGCCTAAAAGTGTTATTTTTGTGCTCTGCAAATGCATTACCAAGGATACTGCCACTCTGGTACCTGTCAAAACTGCAGCCCAGAAAATGCATGTGCCATTTTTTCCAAATGTCTTCATCCCTTATATTACATAGAATCGTGTTACTAGTATCTAATAACACTGATTTGCCAGTCTACTCAAATCCTCTTTATTGCATGTTTTTTTTTTCTTTTTCTAACCTGCCTTGAAGGTTAAGCTGAAACCACTGCTCAGCTTCCAAGATGTTGCCTCCCAAACTGCATGCGCTCTTCTGCCTCTGCAGCTACCTCAGCCTGGTTCATCCTTTCGATTGGCAAGACCTAAATCCTATTGCCCACGTTGACCCATCAGGTAAGGTGCACATTTATTCAAGGCTCGCGCAGTTGACCTGTTGCCAGGCTCACAGTGGCCTCAGAGATGTAGGCCTGTTAGCCGGTTTTATCAGGAAGATGCTCGTGGGGGTCCTCTCTTCTCCTGTGGCAGGGAATAGGGCCTCACTTCCTCCTTCCAAGACCTGTCTTCAGATATTATGGGTGACGACAGGACAGAACCAGACAAGCTGAAAGCTCGGTTTGCAACCCCATGAGGAGCTTCCCTACATCACTGCCCTAACCCACTCTCCCTCCCACATAGTAAGCCCCTCAGAAGGGACCTCGACACTTGCTTTCACACAGGGGAAAAAGAGGCAGGTGTCGTGCTCAATGGGTACAGTTCTGGTAGCAGTGGTGTGAGAAGATGGCAGTTGAGGGTGCGGGGATCCAGAGGGAAGCAATCTTTTCTACCTAGTGACAGAGAGAAGTAGGAATACGTAGGCACTAAGGAGTTCCAGATGAGAATGGACTGCGTCACTTGCTCTTTCTTACACTGTGGTGGGAGGGAAGGAGCAGAAAGGAAGGCACAGACAAGCCCAGGAGAGGTGGCTAGAGTGGAACAGTCATCTCTAGACAGATACGTCTACCACCATTAAGGGGGAACTTTATTGCAAGAAATCGCTTCTGGAGCTTCGTGAGTTCCTGCTAATCCCAAAGGGTTGTGATGCATAAGCTTCTTTATCCAGTCTCCTCAGGTGAGCATGTAGGTGGCTTCTGAATGGTGTCATAGTGTCTGTACCCACAAACCTGTGCACCTGGACAGATAAGGTTCTTCTGTATCTAGTTATTCAGGCTGGATGGGTGACTCATTGCTGTAGCATTTACAAAAGACCTTTCATAGCCAGCACCTTATAGATAAATTTCTCCCTAGTTCGTAGTTGGGGAAATGAATGCATCAGTAGGAGAGGGACTCCATCTTATATCTATACTGGTGTAGAAAATAGCCCAGGATTGCACAGGTCCATTCCCTCAACACTTGTCAGGAAGCCGAAGCATCAGCGATACACTGCTGACTAAGCCAGAGAGTCTGTAGTCAAGTTCAAGGAGCTTACAGCCTCATTAAAGTAATTCCCCATTATCTTTTCCAAGCATTGAAAACAAGAAACATCCTACATGACGAGCGAATTATTACCTAGGAGACATTAACATCAGGCACTTTTCATTGGTAGAGGGTGGTAATTTCAAAACGTGTGTTCTGTCCCCCATGTTTGAAAACTACTGGATGCTGCCATTGGACCGGCAGAAGCTTGGGACTCTGCATCACTCATCTCTGCAGTCCCAACATCGAGCCCAATGCCCCACCCATTTTAAATGCTCAAAAATGAATGCACGCATGTTTTTTATATTATTAGAAATAGTTCATTAAATAAAAGATTAAAGTAAAAGATGACTGTATATATTCTTCTTACTAAACAAATACACAGGAAATACAGTTATGTGGTTAAAATGTTTATAAGGATGGGCTAGAGATAGCCTATTTGCCATGGAGGACATAAAGCCCTATGAGAATGCAGTGTTCCTGGCAGGTGTATAGTCCATCTCCAAACCCAGGAGTGAACATCAGGAACACCTGACAAATGATTTCTGCCAGAAATGGGTTATATGATTAATAATATACCAAGGGTTCCAATGCTTTTATGAACATGAAGTTGAAGAAAAATAGGAAGTGACATAAACTCTGAACCACACAATTAGGTCATGTGGAGAGGGGCGATTCAGCCTGGCAATCCTCTCCCCTGCCTCTCTCTTCATGATGAGCCCTGATAGATGGTTAGAGAACAGGAAATCCATGGCCGTGACTGGATTAGCGGCAGGCCGGTGAGCCTTTCTGCAGCCCCCCTGGCACTGGCTAGCTACAGGGCCCTGTGGACCTAAACCCAAACCTGGGCCAGTTTGAAGTTTCCTAAGACTTCATGGGTCAGGTGTCCCGGCATAAGCAGGCCTGCAGTTGCACCTTGACCTGTGGTTCCTAAATGCTGAGTGGAGATGCTTGTAGGTGGAACAGGTTTTAGATTTTTGGGAAAGGCTCCCAGGGCACAGGTGGAATTGAGACCTCACAGGGGGAACATTGTGCCTCCTGGATCTCTTCCATGACTCAAGAACTGAACTCCCAACTCCAGAGGTAGTACCTGCAGGGAGCTGTGGGTTCCTTGGGGCTCTCACCAAACTCTATGCGGACTTTGTGCCATCACACCGTGGCTGCCTGTAGGCAGAACACTGCAGGACACACGACAGGTGTGACCTACCCTGCCCTTCTCTGGACTTGATGTCTCCCTATGACTCCGCAAAGCATGGCTTGGTAGACAGTCTCAAATGGGAGAGAAAGAGCCTTTATAATTCCAAACTGACCCTAAAATGTTAGCCTTACAAGTAAAGGTACATGTGTTTTTTAAACATCTCTGAGGAAATGCCTTGAGTTTTGAATCTGCCCGAGAGGAAAATGGTAGGGTTTATCTTAGATCAGCTAAAATGCCTCTAAAGGCCTGAACTGGGGTAGCCAGAGTTAACTCACTCTAGGTAAGGGACAGATAATATTAGCTGTTTGCCTCTTATATGTTGTGTTCAGTGCCAGCAACTTGACATGTGTATCACACCATCCTTACAATGGTCCTGCAGGCTGGTCAAGTGCTTTGCTCCCTACTTTACAAACAAGGATAAGAGAGGGGAGTAAATGGCTTAGCCCAGAGCATCACTGCTTACGAGAGATGCAGTTGGAGTCTAAAACAGGATCACCAACTCCAAACCCCAGGCTCACCCCTTGCCTTCCTTGGAACTACCTTCTACTATTTGCCTGAGAATTGCTGACCTGTTGACAGGTAACCTGGTACCTTGGCCCAGTGCTTCTTAAACTTTAATAAATACACCTTTTCTGGTTCAGTAGAACTGGGGTGAGGCCTGAGGCCCGAGGCCCTGCATTTTCAAACTTCCAGCTGATGCCAGTGACGCCGGTCCATGGACCAGCTCTGAGTAGCCAGACCTTACGTATTGAAAGGCTCATCTCTGGCAGGTGCTTCATACTTAGTCGCCAATGTGGAGGGTATACATGGGCTTCTTCTGATTCAAAATTTTTCTGGGCGATTCTCTGTGATATTAACACAGGTGCCATTTCGAACATAGTCTAGGTGTCTTAGTGGCAGAGGCAGAATGTGATAGGAAGCATGAGGGGATCTGTTTAGCAGAGTAATCAATTCACAGCCCAACAGAAGGAAAGCAGTGGGCAAGCCAACTCTAGAAACGTAAAGCCTGGCTATGCTGATGTTTGGACCCCCCGTCTGGAAATGAACTCTGGCTTAGAAAGGAGAAGACAGGTGGAGCGAAAGCACAGAAGTGTTGAAGGGCTTTGACAGCAGAGATAAAGTTCCAAGAGTGGGTGCGTGGGTAAGAGAGTGAGCACCATGAAGCACTCGGAGGAAGTGACAGACCAGTGGCAGTGAAAAGCTCACTTCAGCTCATTTTCACAAATATTTATTGAGCACTGACTATGTGGATCTGAGGGTACACAAACATAGATACAGCCCTTAAGATATAGCCTGCTATGAAAGACGGTGTGTACAAGCATAATTTTAATATAATGTGATAGGAAGAATGGTAAAAACATATACAGGGAATTGATTTAACACTAAGGATAAAATGATTAAGTCTTGGGGATCAGGGAAGGCCTCAGAGAAGGCCTGACATCAAATCCAGATGTTAAAAGTTGAATAGGATTTTGCTGTCTGGATTTCAAACACAAGGAACTGACATTCATACAGGGGTAGAGGCATCAGACAGCCCAGCATGTAGCTCAGGAGTCCTGGCGCACGTGCAAGGGAAATGCAGGGGAAAAGCAGGAGGAGAGTCCAAGGCAGTGGACCTCCAGATCACGGAGGGTCTTCCTTAAAGCGCCCAGGAGTTGAGGGTTGAACTTGTGTGCCTACGAACACATTGAACCCCAGAACTCTGGAAGGATAGGCCACACTGGTGCCTCAAGTAGCAATGGCAATAGCTTAGGAAGGTATGTGTAGATTTAAATACCAGCTGCAAACTACCTTCCAAAAAGATTCCAAAACATTCCCCCTTCAAGAAAAACCACGTAGTGACAGGAAGCCATTGAAGGCTTTTGCAAAGAATCTCACCCTGAGATATATGTTCTAAATCACTCCAGGAGCTGGGTGAACTGATGCATTTGAAAAGGCCAAGTTCCGAGGTGAATACAACAGTTAGGAGAGATGACAACTGTCTGCCAAGAGATGGTGAAGGTGTAAATGAGGCAGTTGAGCCAGAGGGTCAGGAGTATACTGGAGAGGTAACGCTGAGCTAACAACAAATGTTAAAAATTGAGACTTGGTTGGATGTAGGGAGTTGGTGAGAAGGAGGCAGATCTCCAGGTTTCTGGTTGGAGGATGAGGAGGGAGAGTTGGGAGATAGTTTCATTTTGGACGATTGGCTTTGATGTTCCCACGAGAAGGACATCAAGTGGGTATATGCAGTGGGAAGTAGTAAGCACAGATCAGAAATGCGAGATAAAGCTCATGCTTAGGAAAAACAGATTCGGGAAGTGGGCATTTGATATGCTCTGGATTGGAGGAGAAGATAAGGGCACAGGCATAAGCTGTGGGAGGTGACAGTCCTAAGTGTCTCTGGAGAAGAGCTATGTCTCCATCGTTTTCCCCATGCAGTAGTACCTTGCATACAGCAGGTCCTCAATAATTATGCACTTTATTAGTCAGTAAAGAGATAAAGGGTGCCAGACACTATGGGCAGGAACTCAATTGGAATTTGTTTACATAAGAAGTCTGGGGTGTAATGGATGATAAGTGAGATAATATTTACCTGTTTTTCAGCACGGATCAATAAAATACAAGCTCTAATGGCTGCTGCAGTCTCTGGCCAAGCTAAAATCCCCAAAGGAAGTGGACCTTATTCTGTTGGTTGCACAGACTTGATGTCTAAATATACTGCTAAGGTGATGCTTTTATACCACATATCTTTATATTGACTGTTGCTGTAGCTCCCTAGAGGTCTTAAAACTTGACCTCAACATCATCTGAGAATGACTCATTTTGCCATTTCTATTGCTTTGCTAGTAGAGTCATTCCCCAATTCATTGCTGTCATCTGATTAACTTAACTGTGAACTCTACTTTTCCCCTCCTTAACTGCTGAAACCAAGCTCACTTTCTTTTCATCCAGAATGCTCGTCATTTATCTTCTCTTTTGACTGTATTCAATAGTGACAGCAGCTTAAAAAGCTCTCTGAACCTCCTCACGAACAACAGAGGCGTTTGGATTCCCACTGAAATAGCTGCTGGAATCTGTTTGAGAAGCAACTTGACTAAAACACACTAATTTCTTTCCCCTACAGAGCACCTTCCTGCGCTTGTATTATCCATCCCAACCTGGTGATCACCCCGACACTGTTTGGATCCCAAACAAAGAATATTTTTATGGTCTCAGTAAATTTCTTGGAACACGCTGGTTTATGGGCAAAATTTTGAACGTATTATTTGGTAAGCTTTCTGCCAATCCTGCTTTGTATGCTCTAGAATATAAGAAAGTCTTGAAAACAGCAAGAGTTTCAGGCAGGTAAGGACTAAAGTAGATTTCCACCAGTCTAAACTTCTACCAAGATGACAAAAAAAGTACCTATTTCTTAAAAGGCCGAAGGCCAGGTAACTCTCGGCAAATCAAGGGTGCTCACTCTGTGCGTTCTGAATATGATGGGATGGTGGAGGGAAAGAAAGTGTCAGACGTTCAGCCTGGCCCTAACACCTCTCAATGGCCAGTCTTTGGTTTTCCTTCTCATGGGCTGTGGGGGAGCCATAACATGGTGAGAGCAGCAGCTGGGCCGATGAGGCCCACAGCTTCTGGGCTGAAATGCTTGCTAACGTCGGGCACAAAGAGAAAGAAAGTAGAAGCCACCGTAGTTCTCCAAATCCCAAAGAGAGGACTGAAAGATAATTTTCCTACTTACCATAAGTGAGGAGACTCTACTGCCATTCCCATCGCCCAGCCCCAAGGGACCAGCCTCTCCTCCTAAGACAATCTGATGTGTGTTCGCGATGTAGTTCGTCTACATGTCATGAATACAGTCTTCTCCTTCTGTATCTATTTGACCAGATACTACTGTTGGGCTGGTGTTAACTGTCTCTTCAGACTTCCCCCTCAAAACTACCTATAGCTTTTGGCATTTATTTTAAACATCTCCTTGGCATTATTTTTTTTAAATTATACATCTTTATGGTGCTTGAATAACTTATAAGTCACTTCCATAGCAGTCATCACATTCAGTCTTCATGATCCCATCTCCATTTCACAGATGAGAAAGTGAAACACGAGTGAGTGGTGAAAGTGACGATAATAATTGAAAAGAGAAGGAGGAGAAGACAATATTTCCATTTTTTGTACACCTCACTGTGTGACTGCATAGCTGTTTTACGTGTGTTACCTACTTAAATGCAATTCTCACAAATACCCTATGAGATAGATGTCATTTACTTCCTTTTACAGAAAATGAACCTGCAGCTTGGAGAGTTCTCTTAACTCGCCCAAGGGCAAGAGCTAGTGAGTGGCAGAGCTGTGTCTAAAGCCGTATCTGAGCATGAAGTAGTGGTCTCTCCACCTCTCTCTTGACCACAACCTAGACAGCATGAAAGGAGTCTCCTCCTCAAAGATTCAGGCTTTCAGTGTAAAGTTCCTGAAGTTTAGTTTGTTTTCAGAATCTTCCCTTTGAAGTTTTGCCAAAACCTGGGATTGGTAGTAAGGCACAGCCTTCCTGACTACACCTATAAGTAAGAAAATGTCTCCCTTTCAGCCTAGAGCTGGCAAAGAGAACTGGTAATTAATGAATGGTCCTGAGGTCTCAGGGAAAACCATGTGGCTCAGGTCTGCGGTTGGTGGGTATCTAGTAGGAGAATTTTTAATGAATTTTATTATTATTAACAATTATTAACAATTCATAAAAATATAAATTCCTCGGATCAGGATTTTGTACCAAAGAAATGCAAGTTAAATAAACCAGCAACATTCAAGTCAAAAACCCTAATTATAACCTTCCATTGTTGTCTAGGTTCAATGAAAACTCCTGCAAGCTGGAATTCCCCTGTGAGGACTGGGGAAAAATACCCACTAATTGTTTTGTCTCATGGTTTGGGAGCATTCAGGTAAAGTTTGAGAGGTCGCACAATTGTAGCTTTGAGGGATCAGTGACTGAACATATTTCCCCCACAAAAGGGAACAGCAGGTTCTAGAGTGTCTTGCAGACCCCTGGCCTGGAAGAGTCCGGGTTCCTCCGGAGTTAGCTGTGATCTGTCGATAAGTCCTAGTCCTGTCTTTTTCTCCTACCGGCGCATGGAGACTAGTCTCACAAAGGAGGGGAGAGGCTGTTGCATTTTTGGCTGTTGTCCTTCTCTATTATAATATTTATACTCTCAAAATCATCCATGGTGATAGTTCGGGGCCTCCGAGAAATAGACACCTAGATTGGATCAGCCGGGAAAGACATTTATGGAGAAATGTCTGTGAAGGATAGAGGGGGAGGATCTGCAAATGATGGGGAGAGCCTTCAGACCACGATGCAGGTGGACGTTGGGAAGGAGATGAGAAACAGAGAACAATTGGGTATGGAGAGTCTCAGACTGAAGCACGGCTCTAAGAAAGATTTGGCCGGGCCAGTGGAGGGAGTGCTTGACCCAATGCTGTTCATCCAAGGAGCCCTGGATCGCACAGGAAGGGCCTGTACTGAACCCACATGGTGCGTGTCAGTGGGAGCAACCCACAGGAAGCCTTCCTTTCACGTGGTGGCAGACCAGAGGGGTGGGAGCTGCGTGGGGTCTTTAGTCAACTGTAGTCCCCAGAGCGTATCTGAGGGGCACGTTTTCATGATCATCACACCCTTTCCACTTCCTCCTTACATCTTCTCGTCTGCCTCCCCTTCTTCCACCTCAGAGTATTATACAACTTTCAGAAAATAACAATAAGAAAGAAGCAATAAGAAATTATTTCCATTCCTTTCATTGTAGTCTAGCTAGTTATTTGATTTCCACTAGACCAGTGTTTGGCAAATTAGAATCCCAGGGCCGAAGCCAGCCTGTTGCTTATTTCTATAAACAAAATTATATTGGCACAAAGTCATGCCAATTTATTTTTCACATTGTCTGTGGCTACTTTTGCATGACAACAGCAGAGTTGAGTAGTTGTGACCAGTAATGTATGGCCCACAGAACTGGACATGCACGTTCTTTGGCCTTTTACAGAAAAGGTTTGCTGATCCTTGTATCAGATTATTGTCCCTCACCGAGTAGATGCTGCATCTTCAGGAGTAGAAGACATAGTTTCTACCAACCTCCTTTTTGTTCTTTATGAACATTTTCCACTAAATGCCTGACAGGAGAAGGTCGTGCACCGTGAAGACCTGGAAGGGGGCGCAGACGCTGTGGCTCTGCACAGGATTTTTAAACATCTCTCCCTGTCTAGTCGTTGAAACAACAACTGACATGTTCAGCAGTGACCATGTTACACATGATTATAAGCACTGATATGTATTTACTAAATCCTTACATTAATCCCACTAGGTACTGTACTGTTATAGTATCATCCTTCCACAGATTTCTAAAACAACCAACCAACCAAACAAACAAACAAAAAACGCAGGCAGCAGTAAGGTAGGTGACTTATCCAATGTGGACAGCTAATCAGCAATGGAACCAGGATTCGAACACAGTGGTCAGACTGCAGGCCCTGTTCCCTTAAGCACCACACTGCACGGCCTTCCTACATGCACCGTCTTATTAAAACCTGACAACTCTCCTGCAGCAAAGGCTTTACTGAACCCCTTTACAGATGAGGATGAAAATTCAGTTATGTAGTTACCTGAAGTCATGCAACTAGTAAGTGTCAGAGCCATGATTGAAACTCAGAACTCTCAAAGGCAATATTTATAATCATTGCACCAAGGTTTCTCAGCCTTTGTGCTATTGACGTTTTGGATTGGATAATTTCTTGTTGTGGAGGGCAGGCAGTCCTGTTCCTTGGAGGATGTTTAGCAGCGTCCCTACCCACCGGATGTCAACAGCACCCTCCCCCAACTCATGATAATGAAAACGACAAAAGACATCGTCAAATATCCCCTGAGGGGGGGCAAGCAAAGTTGCCCCCCATTGAGAACTACAACTCTCTGCCTCTCCCACCCCTGCCCGCACTGCTTTGGGGGTGTAACGGCTTCCATGTTGCCCCAGTTTGCTCACGAGCCCCACCTTGGAATCATGGCTGGTAATTGAATGCATCCCTCTTTTTGTTTTGAAGGACAATCTACTCTGCTATTGGCAATGACCTGGCCTCTCATGGATTTATAGTTGCTACTGTAGAACACAGGTATGTCACCCGGTATGTAGCTGGGTTCTGACTTTCCTAGAGGTTTATAAAAAGTGTTGGGTTGTCAATTATGATTACTTGATGAGGAAAAAAAGGAGACTGAGTTCCACTGTCAAGAATTTAAAAGGCAGCTAACACTTCCGGGGGGGTTCACTGTGTGACATTTGAACACACCACTGTTTCGTCTTCACGACCACCCTGTGAGACGGTTACCATTCTCACCCTGCTAAGGAGGAGGAATGTGAAGCCGGCAAAGCCACGCAGCGAGTAAGCGACATCGCTGCATTTGATTCCAGGAGTGAGTTTTCAAGGAGGACTCCTCCGGGAACGGTGAAGATAGAGTGGGTGGAGTTTACTCACAAGGACACCTTTTACTTAGAAGTCCCTTGGGGGGTGCTCTTTCATTTAAAAAATGTAGTGCGGAGGAAGAGAGGGAAGTCAGGAAGGTCAGAGTGAGGGTCAGGATGGGGGAGTGTGAGTAACTGATTCTGTTTGTGTTGTAGAGACGGATCCGCTTCTGCGACTTACTATTACAATGACCAGTCAGCTGCAGAAATAGGGAACAAGTCTTGGCTCTACCTGAGGACCCTAAGACAAGGGGAGGAGCAGGCTCCTCTACGAAGTACACAGGTAGGACGCACTCAGGACAGGCGGAGAGGTGACGGGAACGCACACGCAACGGGATATTCGCTAATTTAATCCCACACACGCCACCTGTGCCCCTGACTCCTCCTTCCCTTCCCCAGAGATCTGTCAGGAGGTTCTCTGAGGAATGAAATTTCCTTAATGAAAGTGTGGGTCATAGTGAGAACACAGACAAGCAAAAATGACGGGAGGTGACAGTGATTTCACAGAATTCTTTTGCAGTAGAGCTTCTCACTTAAAAATCTCAAGGTAAATCCATAGTCCCATAAGAAAGAGTACTTTTAGAGTGGGCATAGAATGGCATTAGGGGTCCAGGCCTTAGAATCCTACTCTCTGCGCTGGAATCCTGGCGCCGTCACTGCAGTGGGGTGACTTGGGACACGTTACTTACTTGGCCAAGTTACTTTTGCTTCCGTGTTTTCTCTGTTACAAAATAAAAATGACAGTGTCTTTCCTACAAGGCTGTTGGGAAGATTGAATGAAATAAAGCACACTGGCTTTCACCCTGTGACAGCTTGCCAGTGGGTGCTTCCCGTGTGTGAGCGGTATCAACCGGTGTGCCGCCAGAACTTCCGAAACACGCAGTGCCTGACTGTGTAGTCAGGGACGCTGACCTCTTCTCCCTTTCTGTCAAGTTTAAAAAAAGACATCAGCCAACACACCAATGGCCATCCAGTGTGAATGTATCGAAATTATATCTATTTTTTGTCAGATGGGCAAAAAAATGTATTTTGGGGGGGTGTAGAGTTTTAGTAATTAGCTTATGTGTGTCATGAGATGAAAAAGGTTGAAAATCGCTGACATACGTTACTGCATTTCATCCCCCCCACATTTCACTGCGGTAGGCAGTCCTATCCAATAAACGGAAGCTTAGGGGGGTTAAGCAAATCATCAGAGGTCACACTGTGGGTGAGCGACAGAGCCAGGATTTGGGCCCTGCAAAGCTGGTGCCTCTTGTCATGTAGGCGGCTTTCTGATCCCTCACTGCTTGGACATTTTGTAACTGATGATTTTTTCCCACAGGCAAGCTCTGCACTAACTTTAAAATAAATATTACAACTTTGTACTTTCATTTCCTTCTTCTAATAATGCTATTAGGTACAACAAAGAGCAAGGGAGTGTTCTGAAGCTCTCAATGTGATTCTTTCTGCATTTCCAGTGAAGAATGTTCTAGATTTAGATTTTGATATGCAACAGCTGAAGGTGAGTAAAAAAAGCCTCTTCCCCTTGTCCCCTAGTTCTTTATTGTCTGCTTCTCTCTGTGATACAAGGTACAGCATGATAAAGGGCTGCAAAATAAAATTACAGATAAAGTATTCAGCAAGGAGGAATGCGTTAGGTCGAGCTCTATATGAAGCTGCCAACAGTCGGTCCGCAAAGATGGCAGTTTCATATGGTTCGACTTAATACGTCCAGTAGAAGTACTGTAATTCCTCGGATGGTTTCTGCATGTGTTTGAGCTTGATCCTGGAAAGTTGGTTCAAAAGTTTTGGACAAAATATTAGGAGGGGAAGAATATCAGACCAAGTGAACAGCATAAACAAAGATCCAACAGAGGGTGTAGCCGGTGGAGTACAGGGAGCAGAGACAGCTACAAGTTCTGGGGTTTGAGCATAAGTTGATGGTCTGTTGTCCTGACACATTGTAGTATCTGGTGTTCTCCAACCAGTGAAGTGTTTGCCGTTCCTCTCCCCTGTCTCCCTGCCTTTGTACATGTTGTCCCCCTGGCCTGACTCACCCCCCACACACACACCGGAAGTGCTACTTAATTTTTGACTCAAGTCAGGCAGCACCCCCTCCATAAAGAAGCCTCCTTGCACCTCACTGCCCAGCCCCGGACTAGGTTAGCTGTCCATCATATCTGTGCCTTGGTGCCGCTCCATAGTATTTGCCTCGGGCACCTGTATCTCTTTCTTCCCCAACAGACTGTGAGCTCACTAAGAATGAACTACAATGCCTGGCACAGAGCAGGTACTCAGTAAATACTCACGGAATGAACAAACTAATATACAGGAACTGGGGAGACAGAGAAGTCAGCATTGATGTTGATGTTTCAAGTGTGGGAGACTAGGAAGACCATTACGTTCAC
Organism: Carollia perspicillata; assembly: GCA_004027735.1. Lineage (NCBI taxonomy): Eukaryota > Metazoa > Chordata > Mammalia > Chiroptera > Phyllostomidae > Carollia > Carollia perspicillata. The sequence continues at coordinate 3,190 of PVKM010029981.1, read as the reverse complement.
TTCCGAACTCTTACAAATGCTTAACATGTTCGAGTGTGTTTGTATATACATATTTATGTAAGTGTCCTCTGTATGTGTATACTTGTATATGTGTGCATTTCTTTTCTAAGAAATCAAGGTATATAACCTTGCCCATGAATTGAATAGTAATTGCATGATTCATAAAGTCATTTAGTCTGTTCTTTTAACAACCTTTGAGATAGTTATGAATTAATATCATACATTTTCACATAGGACTCTATCGATAGGAGTAAAATAGCAGTGATTGGACATTCTTTCGGTGGAGCCACAGTTATTCAGGCTCTTCATGACGATCAGAGATTCAGGTAAGAGAATGGGGCAGAGAGAGAGCAGTCATTTATTGGAAGAGGGGAGGGATAACCCATGTGAAATGCAACTTCATCGAATTCTTACTAAGGAAAGTATCTTTCGAGGCTTCCAAGTTTATTTTCTTGCCTCCACTAAGCGCTCCCTGTGAATTTTCCTAGGCAGAAACCATGTATTTTATTGCTATTAAAATTTTCGCCCTGCCCTATATATTTGTCATCATTTTATCAGTTTGAGGGCTTAACATTTTCACTTGGAAATGCATCTTTATACACACATTGTATCTGTAACATCAAGATCATCATATAATATTGTCATCTTGTAGTCTAGACTTCCCTAAGAGGCAGGGTATTTTTAATTAATTTTTTCACCTTTGATTTGGAGTGAGGTCTGAAATTACGTAGCTATTTGGGTGGGAGTCAGGCTCAGACTCCAGTCTTCTCGTGGCAGAAATATTTTCTTTCTTGAACCACTTCATCCCAGACCGGTGAGATCATGGAGAGCCCACCATGTAGAAAGGGGAGGATCATTCATGAAATTTCATCTCATATTTCTTAAAATCTGGTTCAGCGTGAGGGGATTCTCTTCTTCATCCCAGTCAGCACATAAAACAGTGTCCAAAAGATCAAGAAACATAGGCTAAACTGACTTCTGAAAAGAAAGTTAGTTATATTTTTGAAGTTCTATGCCGCATGTTTTTCTTCAATGCCCAGACACTTTTCCAGGTAAAGGGCCTCTGCATATAAAGCTATGGTTCCCAACGTTACTCTAAAAACAGGTGTAATCAATAGACCACGGAGTATCCAGGGGGTCTGGAAACACAGGAACAACAGACACCCACCATTTTGAAGAAATCACTACTTAACAACTTGTTTTGAAAATAATACAAAAATGAATAAAAATGTTAAATGTTGCAATTCCTAAATGCCTCCTAAAGAAAGTGAGCACATGAGTCCACGTCTGCTACCTTGCAAAGCTCGTCACGTCCCCGCCCCACACGAAGTCCCTACAGCCCGAGTGAGAAAGCCCCTAATGAACCAGCGTGGTGGTGACCCTCAGGGCCAGCATTGCTCGGCAGTCCTGTGTGTCGGCCAGTGAGTAACCAGCCTCCTTGTGTCGTTGTCTCCGGACACCCGCAGGTGCGGAATTGCACTGGATGCGTGGATGCTGCCAATGGATGAGAAAGTGTATTCCAGGTTTTCTCAGCCCCTCTTTTTTATCAACTCCGAACGGTTCCAGTACCCAGCTAATATCATAAAAATGAACAAATGCTTCTTACCTGGTAAAGAAAGAAAAATGATTACAATCAGGTAATAGCAACACGTATTTCGGCCTCTGAAACAGACACTTGAAACTTGGATAAACAGCAACGGATATCAGCTACTAAAGAATTATCAAATGTGTTGTTTAGACTTTCAGTAAGGGAGAATATCAGAAAATCTCATGTCCTGAGTGCATTTAGGCATATTCTTTTTAAAATGTGAATGCTTTGAGTAGTGTTATTATATGTAGCTTATATACTGATGATCAAAATTTGCACCACGGTCCATGCTGCTTCCGTGACAATACAAGAGCAGGCGACACATTTGGGGGGCTGGGTTAGAGGGAAGTGCTCCATCATCAGGCAGGGTAGGAACTCTTCAGAAAGTCAGATCCCCTGTTGAGACCGGCAGTGTGTTTACCTATGTGAAAAGAAAATGAATTTATAAAGCCCTCCACACTATAATGGGGTCTGTCCACTTGAGTGTCGTTGATATGCTCATGCCATGGGCGTGAACAAGAGATCCCAACAGGGTTTCGAACTCACACGGGGTGCTACAAAGTGAAGACAGCCCTCATCCCTCTCCTATCTGAAACCTGGCTTTATTGCCAAGGGGAAGAGATGGCAGGAAAGAAAGGTATGGTATAGGTAATAAAGACTTCGGATCAGAGAACGGAGAGGTCTTTTCCAACTGAGGTGGTCAGAAGAGGCTGCTTGGAAGGGACCACAGTGGGACTGGGTCTGGAAGCATAGAGAGCGTTCAGACAGGTGGCCAGGAAAGGTCTGGATAAGGCGAGGCCTTCAGCTGAGCTTGTTCCTGTGTGCAGGTCTAGTTCTGAAAGAGAGAGGGTGCAGAACACCCAGCCTTTCCTCCACCCTACTTCCTTACTCGGCTTCCTCCCTCCCCCCCCCGTTTCTGCTAGAAACCTTGGAAGAATGGCTTATATTTGATATTTCATGCCCTCACTTCCAGTTACTCTTGACTCCTGTGGTTGAGCTTCCTGAACGCCCACCAGTGTGCTGAACCTGAGCCTGCCGGGGCTATAAGCAGCCCAGTAGCCTAATTGGCAGTCTCAGCCTTTCTCTGCGTGTCCATTCGATATCGCTGAAGACCCCTATTTCTCCTCCCCTGGCTACCCAGCCCTACTCTCTCCTGCTTCCCCTGTGTTTAGACTACTCCATCCCTTCCTCTCCACCCTCTCCTCCTGGGGCTATTCCTGTCTACCTTCGTTGTGAGTCTGACTCTCAAGCTTTGGTTAGAATGTGGGGGAAGCATGAGCAGGTGCCTCTGTTCTGAGTTAGAGGTGACTAAGAGGGTGGTATTTGTGTATAAAGAGCAGCAAAGTGAAAAAAAAAGAGTTGCACTGAGTGGGGCTGGAAAATGTATTTTAACCTTGGTATTTCTTAGCTTGAGACTGGGACACCTGGGTAGAGATGTCTGGCCACAGACTGGGAATGTATAGACTTTGAATGTTACACATTAGATGAAACCTTTGGGGCAGTTGAGACCACAAAGTGAGAAAAGAATTGGTCTGACGGTAGGCCCTGGAGAGTTGCCTACATTTAGGTGATGAGCCAGTAAAGAACAGAGTGTAGGGGAAG
>PVKM010029980.1:0-17502 GCA_004027735.1 Carollia perspicillata | reverse complement strand
ATCACTATCTTCTTCCTTAAGCAGAACACTTACATTAGACTGAAAAGATCCCAGTTCCTGAGTGTTTTAATAGTGTAGGATGATGCCGAGATATCAGACTGCAAGTCAGGAGGTGTAAATTCTAGACTCATCGTTGTCACTAACCAGTTGTCTGAACCATGACATACCATTCACCCCGTTTGACTGAGTCATCCCACCCATGAAATGCAGAGTGCAGGGGGTAGATCAAAGGATCCACAGGTCCTTTCAGCTGTTTGGTCTCACCTTCCAGAATAGAGGAACTCGACAATTTAGAAAGTTAGTGCACTATAGTATACAAACAAGTCACGTCCTTACAAAATACAAGTTTGTCCTTTGGCCAAGGAGGTAGCGAAACTGAGAAGTTGCATTTTTAAGAGGCTGGATCCTGTAGGCAGACCACGCTTGGGTTTGACTTCCTGCTTTTCTTCTGTGTGAGCTGTGAGTCCTTGGGTAAGTGTAATCTCTTGTTCTGCTATTTATAAACCAGGGGAATTGACAGAAACTGTTCTATAGAGTTAGTGTGAGGGTGAAGTGGGGTTACACACGGAAAGGGCTTGGCATAGTGTCCGGTATATGGCGAGCACTCAGAAATAGTAGCACTCACTGTCACCTCTATATGGAATGATAGAGGAAAAGTCCTCAGTCTATTAAGAATCCCTAATTATCCTTCAGCACTTTCTCTACCTCTGTCTCATTTAATCTTTTATCAGCTTTGTAGAACAAGGACCTTCATTCCAATGTTACAGGTGAGGCCACTTCAGCCCAAAGGGTGAGTGATACAAGAAGACAGGACTAGTTGGCAGTATCAACAGCAAAAATAGGCAAAGTTTACATGCATCACTTTCTGTGGTGCGGACTCTACTGTGAATGTCTCACATGCATAGAGCCTTTCAATACTCGCAGGAGCCCCCTTAAGGAAACTGTGATTAGTATACCCACTTCACAGAGCAGGAACCTGAGATGTAGAAAGGTTAAAAACTTGGCCCAGTGTCACTGAACTAGTAAATGTTAGAGCTGGGGTTAGGATCTCAGCCACTCTGGCTCTGGGCCTCTGTTCTTAACCGTTACCTAGGTTGCCTCATTTAACTGGAATTCAAATCCCCTCACTCTGGATACTGTCATCCCATTTTCTATCCAGAGGGGAGAGGGGAGGGAATTTCAGGGAAAAAGGGAGAGGATTATAGGAACAAGTATAAAGGACACATGGACAAAAGCTAAGGGGGGTGGAAATGGGAGGGAGGTGGGGAGCACGGGGTGGGGTGGACTGAGACAGGAGTAAACGACAGAAAACTGTACTTGAATAACAATTAAAATAAAAAAAAATCCCCTCACTCCAGCGCAGAGAACTCCCGTCTCAATGGAAACTTTTTTTTTTCCCTGGTATATCTTTCCCAGAGGGGGAGGTAAGACCAACACTTTGTAAAGTGGAACACAGGGTTAATGCCTTCAAGAATCTCTGACTTTCCAAATCCCTCCTGTTCTGTTGCTGAGACCTCTGAGTGATTGCTGAGCTGGTGTTGAGATTTCCTATGGAGGCGGCAGGGGTCTTGAGGGCCATTAACAAGTTTTGTCATATTGTCAAGTACCTAAAACTACCATTTTTGATTACATAACACTGTTCAAAATGTTTGCAAAATATACTTCCTTGCTAGCTCATCTGAATGCACACACATTACTGTATTTTTCAGACTATAAGAAACACCTAGGTTTTAGAGGAGGAGAATAAGAAAAAACATTTTGAAGCAAAAAATGTAGTAAAATATTTAATAACATAAATAACTAATATTTCACCAAATGTAAAGGTAAACGGAATTCAACAGCAGCATTAACAACCATTATTCCTCCCAAATTGGGGGGGGGGGGGTGTGCATCTTATAGTCCAAAAATATGGTATATAAAAAGACAGCTACACCAAGGCCTGCTACTTCTGTGAGGAGCATGTGCTTAGTTCTGAACCAGAGGAACCATGGCTTAAAGAGAACTCTGGCTGCCAACTATTGGGGTTACAGTGCCCTTTCACAGAATGTGCAGCCAATCAACTTCTCAGACACAGGAGAGTGTCTGGCCTCTAGTCAAGACCTCTCTTTGTGACACCCTAGGCAACGGGTCACCCAGGTCCCTCTGGAGCCATCTCCCACACCCACCCTGGGCCTTTGCAGGGTTCATTACCTGGCCCAAGATAGCATTGAGGCGTTCCGATTCACAGTCCACCACCACCAGGCGCTCCTTCTTCTTCTCCAGGTCCTGAAAGAGCAGCCTGTACCCCTCTTCTGTGGTTGTCAAAATGTTGACTGCTGTCACCTGCCAGTTCTTCTCAGCAGCTGTGTCCAGGACTTTCTGCAGGACGGACAAACCTGGAGGTCGGGCGAATAGGACATGAAAGTAGCAATCAGGATACATAGATACTTAGTAATTGCTTATTGAATGTGCCAGCCTGATAGCTAAACAGTCTAATAACTGTCAGTCACATTCATGAATGTTCAGTGTATCTCAGTACCTAATACTTTGTCTCTCACATAGTTGGTATTCAATGTGTACTGAACTCAACTACTATATACTAATTTGTAGCTAATTGATAGAGGAGCTCATTAGTCAATGCTCCTTGGTTTCATCTTTGAGACATAGATTGTTTATTAGTTTCCTACAGCTACTGTAACAAATTACTACAAATTCAGTGGTTTAAAACAACATAAACACAGTATAAGGTGATAAACACATTTATCATCTTATACTGCTTGAGGTCCGATGTTTGAAATGTATCTTCCTGTGCTAAAATTAAGGTGTCAGCACAGCTGCATTGCTCTCTAGAGGCTCTAGGGGAGAAAATTTTCTTGTCTTTCCAGCATCTAGAGGTTGCCTGCATTTCTTGGCTTATGGCCCCTTTCCTCTTCAAAACCGTAGCAACTGGTTGAGTCTTTTTCACTTACACTGTGACTCTGACTTCTCTGCCTCCAACTTCCACATTTAAGGACCCTGGTGATTACATTGGGTCCAGACAGATAATCCAGGATAATCTTTTTATTTTAAGGTCAGTTGATTAGCAAGCTTAATTTCATCTGCAACCCTAACCCCTTTTGCTATTTAATAAAACATATTCATAGGTTCCATGAGTTAGGACATGGCATCTTTGGGAGGGAGGTGGAGGTTGTTATTCTGCCCGTGTCAGATGGTTGTTTCTCTCTTGCGTTGTTCGTCAGTCTTTTGTACATACATTATTTCTGTCTCCCACTAATACTGCTAATCCCTTCCACAGTGACCAATATGGTGCCTGGCCTCAAGCTTTATTTTTAGATTGATTGTATTATGCCTTCCTATCTTTGTTTATTTTTTAGTACAAATTGTTTCAGTATGGTACTAAAAGTTTGCTACCCGTCTGGCACTGTTTTTGCTAGCTTTCCTGCCTCCAATTCACATAATCCTATGAGGTAGTTACCATTATGATCCCTGTTTCACAAATGTGGAAATTGAGGTTCAGAGATTGAGTCATTTGACCAAGGTCACACAGCTAGTCAGAGTTCTGAGACAGGCAAAGCCCTTTTAAGAGTGTGGGGGCTGCTGCCCGCCCCAGAGATGATCTTATATAATTGGAGTTACATTTTTCCAGCTTTGCCACTGCCACAGTTCAAGTTTCTATGTTGCCTGGCCCTTGAGCAGGTGATTCTCACAAGGGTTGCTGTCTAAGAAGGAAAATCATTGAACTGAGGAGAGGAAAGAAAAGTCTAATAGAGTGCTCCTTGGTCTGTCCTCCTGGCTCCTCCTCATCTGAATAATGCCTGCCAAGCTCTTCTTGAAAAGCCATTTCACAAGCCACTGTCCTACTCAAAGGTCTTCTAAGCCTCCCTACATTTTCCCTTTATAGGAGATTCCCTACAGGCAATCTCCTATAAAACCTCCCTTTAGCTTGGGGAACAGACTCCTCTGCCTCAGTGTCCAGATTTTGCATGATCCACTTATTTATTTATACTAATAATAACTAAGTTGAGTGTACAAGGGAAAGGTAGGACAGTACAATACAACCACCACAGGAATTAGAAAAAGAGTAGAATTCTCATTTAAGGAGCAAAGACTAGAGAAAGGGGTGGTTGAGCAGGCTCTGAAAGGGAGGAAGGATTTGCATATGTAGATTTGAGAATGGAAGTGCATTCCAAAAAATGGGAACAGCATGAGTAGAGAGGAAAACAGGATAGGAATCATTAGGAGAATATGATGTAAAATTCAAAATTTAGGTGGAGCAGAACTATAAAGGCTTGGGATGATGCATAATGATGATGATGGGGAGGTGACCACAGCGGCTAACTTATATACAGAGGACTCGGGGTGTTGTGTTTATTCCAGACACTGACAAGCACTGTGCAGTCATTATCTCACTCAATCCCCAAATCAACTTTATGAGGTAGAGATTAGTTTGGTCTTCATGGTAGAGATGAGGAAATGAAGGCATAGAGGATTTTATCCCCGTTACACGAGTGGTTGAACCAAGACAAAGAGTGCTTGCCCAAAGTCAAACAGCTGGAGAGAACCTAGAATTCAATCCAGGTCTGCCTGACTCCAGTGTTTATGCTCCTAAGAACTTTGCCAAGAGCCATAAGGCACTCGACCGAGGTCCTTGGACTTGAAGTTTGGACTCAGGAGCCATGGAAACTTGGTGAGCTGTAGAGAGACACATGGCACTTTAAGAGTATTAATTACTCTCTGAAAGGATGAGTTTTCATGAGTTAGAGATTAGCCACTGAAAAATCAGCCTGTAGCCATAAAGCATTTCTGGTTTATTTCCCTATACTTCTCAAGGAGGCAGAAGGTATCGTTTTTTTTTTCCTGCTGGTGGTTTCCTCTCCAGCTTTCACCAGTCTCCCTCTCCTAGTCTCTGGCTTACCCCGGTCAGCGTCATAAATGTAGACAAATTTCTGCCACTTGTAATGGTCGATAATACTGATGAGGGCGTCCTGCAGCTCGGGGCGCAGCTGAAGGACAAACTGGTTGGATGTGTCAACGGGAAAGCTCGGCGTAATGAAGCAGACGTGGAGGGCCCCGCAGAAGGAGGTCAGCATGTTGACAGTCCTCCGTTCATAAAACCCAAAGATGGCATAGACTCCTTTGGAGAACTGGGAACAGACTGGAAGAGAAGAGAAGGATTAAGGGATAGAAGATGTTGCAAACAAATTGTCAGGTGGCTCCAAAATGAATCCATTCACTAGTGCATTCATTCACCCCATCATCCACCCATCCATCATCTAGCCCTCCACCCATCCAATCAACCAGTCTGTCCATCCATCCTTCCAACCTACTAATCTCTCCAGTCGTGCGTCCATTCTACCCGTCTATGCATCCCACTCATCCACTCATCTGTCCAACTCAGACACCTGTCTATCTAATTCAGTATTTATTAGGTGTCAGTTCCATGGCACATATTGTCATGGTTGTTAATTATAAATGTGTACAAAGTATTTTCATATGTTCTCTCACTTTATGTCTATAACTACCTTGTTGAGGTAGGAAAATTATGACTGGGTCATCTTTTAAAGGGGAAAATCAGGGACCAAAAATTTGATGAACATGTCCAAGGTAGCAGAGCTAGGACATATGTGAGTTGGGGAGGTATCCTGACCTCAGTCCAGTGATCTTTCTGTAACACTTCCCATTGCTTTGAGCAAAGCATACAAAGATGCTACAGGAAGAAAGACGTCTGCCAGCATGCTGCTGATTCATGTTTAAAAAAACAAGTGTTGATTTTCCCAGCCTACCCTTAGCTTTCGGTGTACATTTCTCTGCTGATGTTCATTTTGTGTGTGTACATCCTGCTAGCTGATTTTTCAGGCCCCCTAGTGTATCAGCCTTAGTAATAGCTTAGCTCTGTGCGCATCCCCACAGGAGGTATTTTGTAAGATCCCAGTGCAGTTACCAATTCTGGTTTGTGTTGGTTACACTGCTAGTTAGAAGATAATTCAGAAAAAGAGGTCATAAGGCCAAATTCCAGGTCAATTGGCTACTAGACTTTTATTTTTTTGCAAATAGAAGTTGACTTTTTAAAAATAAACATTTTTTATAATTAATAAGCTCACTAGAAAATAACACAAACTCTAAGTGTGAGGCAAATGATACACATTAAGAGAATGTGGAGCTGAAGCTGGAGTTGAGGGCCATGAGCAGTAAGCAAACATGGAAGGCAGGGTCGACCAACAGACAAATGCCACCGTCGATTCCAAGTGAGAAACTCAGCCTTGGGTTGTTGGTAAAGCTGAAGAGCTGATTCTGTGATGTCTATATTCAGTTAGGCCCTTCCCAGGAAACTAATATTGCAAACTCATTTTTCACCCAAATATATGATTGTTCTATCTTTTTCTTCTTTAAAATTAAATTTATTGGGGTAACATCGGTTAACAGCATTGTATGCCCTTGATGCGTCCCACACGATTTGACATCTGTGCACTGTATTGTGTGCCTAGGGCAGGGTCTGTGCGGAGTAAGTGTTTGTTGGGAGGACGGGTGGCAGATGCTGGAGGAGAGGCTCACAAGGCTCACAGGGGCGAGTGAGGAGGAACTGGGCCCAACTGAGGTGGCTGTGGGGCTGCCCTGGACTTCCTGCTGCTCCGAAGGAGCTGTTTATGTTTCGCCACTCATGCGATTTTCTCTTTCATCCAATAAGGATGCTCTATCTGCTTACAGCAGACAACAGGCATGGTCATTAAATGTCTATTATAATTGCCAGAATCAAGATTTCCATAAATATGGATTTTTCTGCCAGGAAGCACACACTGTATATTATTCTGCCCATGTTAAATATAGATTTGTCAAAAAGCACAATCCATCTTACTGGGCGAATGAATATAGGGAGCACATAAACCCTCTAAAATGTTATCATATACTCCCTTCGGTATTTCTACGATCTCTTCTCCCCTTGCAGCAGTGGAATATCATCCTGTGGGATATAAATCTTATGTTCTGGATCTAGTCCCTTGTGTCGTCTACATTGTCTTACACCTTAGGTGGGGCTCTGGGGGCCTCATGGCCGGTGCTTCTTGCTAGAACTTTGGAGGTAGAGGAGGAAAGGGTGAGATGGGGTGGAAGACATGGGAGCAAGTAGACGTGATCCAATCTTTTGCACACAAGAGGCTGAGATATTCTCCCCTCCAATGATCTCCCTGCTTTTCCTATTTACAAATCTCTCTTCCCTTAAACCAAGTTCTTTACCCTCCTTTTAAGGCTAAATGGGTACATTTACCCACTGCTTCCTAACAGAGCATGGGTGGGAGGTAGGTAGCCTGGCCTGGATATACTTCAGTGCACTCTGGCTCCCAGAGCCACTGAGCATCTGACCTTCAATCTGCCTCCTCATTTCAGCTAAGCCTGAGCAGAGAGAGAGAGAGAGAGAGAGAGAAACTCTGTAGATCTAAGGCCTATGGGAGAATATAGTCATTATTACATGTTGAAAAATATAATTGGTAGTTAGTTGTAAGGCATTTCTTTGAATCTGTCACAATAAACATTCAATCTGAAGAGATGGCATGATCTTGTAGAAAAGTACTAAATATGATGTCACAGGCTGGGAGGATCCTCTTTCTGGTTTTATCACAACACGATACATACATGACCTTGAGCAAATCCCATACTGTCCCTGGGCCTAAATTTCCCCATGAATGAAAAGATGGTTTGGGCTGCATAATATTTAACATCTCTTCAGGCCCCAACATTCTAGACTCTAGTCTAATCAATTGAAACATGTTTACTGATTGACAATACTTTAGTTATTATTTGCTGGTCAAACTTTGAGCAACCTGCAGTGTGCATTTTCAAACCTAGAAACCAGATAAAGACTGTGAGTTCTTGGATCTGACTGTAACAGAATTCTAGCACTAAATGTAAGTGCATTCAGAGTCTCAAATTTTATTCAAGATACACTTTTTAACCCGCTGTGTGATTTAGTTACCTAGTAGAGAGTAGATGAGAGGCGGCAAATCAGAAAGGAGGCTAGAGGTGGAGACTGTATTGTTCGATACAACAAGCAGGAGAGCAGAGATGGGACCGTTCAAAGGCACCAGCACTCGCTGTGCACCGGGCTCGTTGCAGACTCTCACACTGATGTGGAGTCAGAGCAGACCGGCCTGTGTGTGGCTCCTTCCAGTGAAGACCACAGCGCTGCGGAGCATGCCTCTCCGAGTAATCATTAAGAGTTGGCATTTGAGCCCTTACAAAGTGCCAGACACTGTGCGAAGAGCATGCTGTTGCATTAACTCCCTTCATCCCGTAGGGAGGTTACAAACTGGGAAATGAGGCCTAAGACCAGAGCGAAGCAATGCTAAGAGCTGAACTCCAGCAGTCTGACCCCAGGGCCTGAGCCCCTCACCTTCATGAAATGCCACTCCTCCCTCCCTCCACAGCATTGGGAGGACGCAGTCTTGGCGCATGGGTGGCTTTGGTTTCTAGAAAATCCTCTCATGTATTGATAGCACAGTGCCTTCCCCTAATAATGCCAGATAAAGAAGCATTAGTGCATTAGGGCCTGTGGATATTAAAACAGAACAAAACTGAGTGGTGTGCTTGATGCCTCCGCTGGGGATCATGAAGACATATATACCACATCTGTTCTCCTATTGGTCCATCTCTCTGTCCACCCATCCATCTGCCTGATGACATCTAACAAATACCCCTCCTTAGGCATTAAAGGTATATTGGCAAACCAGGCAGGTCACGCTCTGCAGGACTGTACCTTGACGGTGGGAGAGACAGACAACTGGTCATGCAATCACACTTCAGTGTAAGTGCTGTGGTAGGGATGAGGTCAGAGCTCAGGCAGGGACACTGAACATCAACCTTCAGGAAGCTCAAAGAAGGCTTCCAAGAGGGTATGCCAGCTTTGACACCGACAGATAAGCAGGAGTCACCGACAGATAAGCATGGGGCAGTTCCCATGCGTAAAGGGTGTTTCAGGTAGAAGAAGCAGTGCCAGCAAAGACTAGCAGACAAAGAAAAGATACAGCACATTCAGGGAAACTGGCCAGAGTGTCAGATGCTGAAGTCCCTGCCTCCAAGAGATTCTGTAGCAGAATGTGTCCATAAAATCAGAGCAAGTCAAAAACGAGGCCAGGAATTCCCTCTCAGGGAGGCAGGAGGGCAGGAGGGCTGCTGAGGGCAGGAAAACCCACACACTGTGAGGTGTGGGCTGGTCCCATCTCCTCCCTGGTTCATTCAGACCTCTTTGATCATCGCTCCTAGTCAAGGCAGCACCCACTTAGTTTCAATAAATCTCCCAGCCCTGGGCGCTCAGCCTGACAGCTCTCTCCCAGGAAGGGAAGTCCCGGTGTTAGCAACTCCCTTTTTATTATCTCTTCATTTAAGGCCTCACACTCTGCACACAGACATTTCTCTGTGGCTCCTGGCTCAGTCCCGGGGTATGTGGCGGTCTTGCTGTAAATAGTGGATAATGAGGTGATTGATTGGACAACTTCATTTGGGGGAGGGAGATAGGAAGTGTGAGGGTGGTTAGGAGGACTTTTAGGCCTGTATACCCTTCCTCGAATAATTTTATCCTTATTGGTGAGAATGACCTTCCTGATCTGACTCTAACCTTGTGACATCAAATTGCATTATTGCTGTCACTCAGAGGACAATAAATGTGTCCCTCTATCCCTTGATACTCTCTTGCTACCAAGATCTAATACTGACACTCAGTGAATTATAACAGATATAAATTGTCCCAATCCCCTCTAAACAACATCATGATTATTTAGAATTCGGAGACCTGTCCAGGGCTTCCCTGCCATTTACTAGGTAAATCTTATCAGTAATATGTTAAATTAAAAAAACATTACTTGAGCACCAGAAGTTAGCATTGCCACAAAATTGAGATAGGTTGGTGACCCATGACAGATGTGTTTTCTTCCTTCACAGAGCTGACGCAGGTTCAGGAAGTTTACATCAAGGGAAAGAAGGGTGTTTTGAGAGGGTAACAAGGGGTTAACTGTAGAATAAATGATCTTTAGCATGATTACAGCCAATGTTTACCGAGCACTCACCACAGCCAGACATGATGCCAAGCACCTTGTGTCCACATCCAGGTAGAAAGACAAAGTCAGTGAGGGGCGAGACAAGGGGGCAGTGGAGAAATGCCAGAAAGGCCGCTATGGCTGGAGGAGGGGATGTGGGTGGGCGCCTTGCCAGCAAGGGAGCAGTTAAACCAGTGTCTCACGTGTCGATGTTGCATTTCACTTTGGTTTTGGACTCATCTCAGCTTTCCCGGGCCCTTCTTCACCCTGGCCTGGACCCAGCTGGGACCCGACAGCAAAGGGAGATGCAGGAGAGGAGCCATCCTCTCCTGCTCGGCTTCGTGCACTTATTGTGAAACACGATCGCCAGGCACGGAAAGCCAACAAGATGTGACACTGCAAGTGACGCTGGGAGTCAGACTAAGGCCGGGCTCCCCGGTCCTGGAATTAGACTCATCTTGTGGCTCACACACAAAACCAGGGGCAGCAGAAGACAAACAGACTGACAGGTTGTAAGTTCTGCTGCATACCTCTTCAAGTGCCTGGCATGATTCTGGAAAAGTGAATTCCAAGAGGCTAATCTGGGGTCTTCTGGGCTGCATTTCCCCCACCTGGACAGTGGAGTTTATACTAAATTAATGCTTTTCAAACTTTAATTTCGTGTGTATGTGTGAACTACCTCTATTAAAACTTTTGTACTCGTTGGGCATGTGTAGTTCTACAGATAGGAGTTTTCTTTCTCTTCTCCCCATCTTCTGCCTTCCTACTCATCCATCCATCTGACACATGTTAACTGAGCACAGCGTATGTGCTGGCAGTGGGTGGTACCAGGTGCTAACACTGGATAACAAGAGGAGTAAGTCCCTGCTATCTGGGGCTTAGGTTTGAGAGTTGGGAGAGAGATAGTGGACAAACTAAAAACCATCTTGGATACTGTGTTATGAGAAAATAATGGGATGATGTGAGAGAGATGGGTAGGACTACTTTAGACAAGGTGGTCAGGGAGACCCCCTCTGTGGCACTAACATTTGAGCTGAGAAATGAACCGTAAGAAGCAGCTGGCCAGGCAAAGGGTCATGGAAACAGTTTCAGGCAGAAGAAACAAAATACAAAGGCTCTTAACCAGGCGCAGGAAAAGATTGATGAGCTCAAGGAACAGGCCAGTGTGGACATAGTAGAAGAAAGAAGAAAAGCAGTAATGATAGAGGTGGAGAAAAACGCACAGTGCTCTGAGTGCGTGGGGCATCTGGGTGTATCTTGGATGCTCTGGGTACCTTTGCTTGGAGCTCTAGAACATCATCTTGGTCTAAGATGGTTAGTATGAGCTGATCTTACTGGACCTTTTGGCTCTAATATCTGGTAGCTCAAGTCAATGGAGGGAAGACAGGGTGGAGGGGAAGGTTTCTGACCAACTAAGTTGGAAAATGGGGAAGGAAACCTCTTCTGACTTACGTGCAGCGGGACTGCCAGCATGGGACAGTCAGTGAGTTCACTGGGTTCTAGGTAGATGCTGCTTGTTCCTCAGATGTTTCTAAGCTTGCTCTAGGCTCTGGGCTTCGACTCACGCCCTTGCTTCAGCCTTCGCAGACCTCCTGCCTCTTCTCCAAATCCTTTCCACTCTTTCAAGGTTCAGTTCAAATGCCACCTCCTCTATGAAGCTCTTATCCCTCCCCATCACCAGTTGTAGTCTGACAGTCTCTACTCTTTCAGATGCCCACAGAAATGGGTGCCTCATCAACTTTTATCTGGCACCCATGCTTTATTTAGTTTAGTCCTTTGGCTTCAGGAACAGAAATCAAAGGGGCTAAATTAAGACAAAAAGAAGTTTGTTAGAAAGATATGAGGGACTTCCAGGTTTTTGGTTTTTTTAAAATGGATCTTAGAGAAAACAGAGATTATGGCAGCTCTATGTGCGGGGATTTCACAGACAGCCTCTTCAGAGTGTCACCATTGCTCCAGGCAATTTGTGATAACTGCTCCATAAGCTCCAGACAGGCCTTGCTCGGGGCATGGCTCACCCCTTGGTCAAGGGAGAGCGGTGGAGCAAGTATCTTTCTAAGATTGGATAACTGTCTTACAAAGATAGCAGCCAAATAAGTAAGGTAAGGTAAGGTAAGGTAAGGTAAGGTAAGGTAAGGTAAAGTAAAATAATAAATAAAATAAAATAAAATAAAATAAAATAAAATAAAATAAAATAAAATAAAATAAGGTGCTATGAATAAGGAGGGATGAATACTGAGCATATCAAACTAACAGATGTCTACTTCTTTTTGCTAGTATTTTATAATACAAGTCAAAGTCCAAGACTGTGTTGGAAGCTCCATAAATGTCACGTACATTGAAACAGTTTAAGTTAGGATCTATGTATTATTCAGCCATTGTTGCCTGCCTGCTGTGGGTCAGACCCGGTGGCAGAGAGGGGTGGATGAGACAGATGATACTTCTGCCCTCAAGAAGCTTATGTTATTCTTTACAGTCCCTAGAGGGCATTGTACATTGACTGCATAATAACTTTGGTACAGGTAAATCATTTGGCTAATATTAATTAGTTAATACTATTCTTGACAGTTGACCTCCTCTTGCTGCCAGTGCTTTTCTTGAGTTGGATGGACTCATTTTTTACTTATATCATCAAGTGACTTTTTGTATATTTATATCTTTTCACCTGCAATTGAGGTTCGTAAGCTTCCTTGAAGTTAGAAACCCTCTGATTCTATCATTTTTTCTTGGTAGGTACAATGCGCAGAACCCTATACAGAGCTGAGTAGGAAATAGACATAAATGTTTGGTGATGTTACTTGTTCCACAGTCTTTTAAATTAGCCTGACCACTGAGCATCCATGAGTTTGGGCATATACAATACCCCGACCCTGCCACTGTGCTTCAACTCTGTCATTCCCTGTTACCTTAGACCAACAGAGTGTGAGAGACACTCTCATAGGCTGATGTCTGAAACCCAGTCAACCTTACAGCATCCCACCCACAGCACCCAGTCTCCTTAGCCAGTGGTCTCTAGGCAAAAAAGTACGAGTCCCACTACATAGCTCAACCCTTAGGATGTTTAATGGATTAAAACAAGAGCATTTTCACCCTGCGTGGCAAACTGCTTATTACTATGCACCAGTGTGGTGTTATGGGAAGAGGATCCTTTGGAGACATTTCTGATAATGACACACATGTATACATGGGTGTGCTCTCCTCCTTGGCTTATCACTTAGCCCAAGGACAACTGTAGGATGATAGATTGTCAGTGCGGAAAAGGTACCTGGTCTTCAGGGCCCATTGGCTTGGAAAAAAGATTTCCGATAGCTGTCCGACCAGCTCCACTTAAAGTCTATTTAATTTGCAGATGCTTGGGATATAGCAAAACCTGGTGTCCAGGGTATAATTAGCCTCCTACCTCACATGATGTCAACATGCTGGAGGCTTCCTACTACCTACCTATTTTGGGTGGTTGGCACTATTTGGGAAAATACTATTATGTATTATTATAGTCATATCACCATTTGAATGTTTACTATGGGCCAGATCTGGGTCCAGGCACTTCATGTTCATTTCATCATTTGCTCCTTTCAACAACCAAAATTTTTTTCTATTTCATGCAAGAGGAAGCTGCAGTTCGGGGGGATTAATTAATCTTCCACAAGGCATCCGTGTGGTAAGCGACAGAGCTGGGATAAGACTCGAGGTCTGTCTTACTCCATGGCCTGTGCCCTGAGCTGCTGGGCCCTGTCCCCTTGAAAGTCTGTCAGCCCAAACCTGAGTGTTCGTTCCCTGGATAGTAATGCCAGCCAACACTGAGCACTTAACGTGCCTGGTCTTATGCTAAGTATTACTGATTTAATAGTATGGGGTGTCGATACAGTTATTACCCCATTTTATAGAGAGAACGCTGAGGCTGATTAGCATGACCAAGGTCACATGGGCATTAAGTAAAAGATTCAGAATAGAAACAGAGGCATTCTAACTTCAGAGCCATTGCTAGGTGTCTGTATGCCAGGTGTCTGCAAACTTCCTGCAAAAGGCCAAATAGTAAATACCTTGGGCTTTGTGGGCCATATGGTCTCTGTCACAACTCATCAGTGTTGCTTCTGTAGCACAAAAGCAGCCAAAGATAATATGTGAGCAAATGAGTGTGAAACTTGAATTATAGTATAAGACCTCATTTATAGAAACAGGCATTGGGGTGGGATTTGGCCTGTGGGCTGTAGTTTGCCACTCCTGCTCTATGCTACTTTGCTATTGGATAGCAAGTAGGATCAAATGCTTGCACTTTGGGAGAGGTAATGATAACTCATAGTGTACATATATGGTTTTCAAATCTCTCACATCCATTTTCTCTTATGAATACTGGTCAAGTAGGTAGGGCAGGAATGATGACCCTCGAAGCCATGTAAAAAAAGGAACCAAGGATCATGCAGCTGGGGAATGCCAGAGACAAGTGTGACCCCATCTTCCTTTCTCACATCCTGTGGTTTTTCTGTGATGACTCTGGTTATTGGTTATTCACACTCCGGGGAGGGCAGAGGGAAGGAACCCTAAGAGAGTCAGAGTCGATTGATGATGTCTCAGTTTGACCGAAGGATACTGCCTGCTGGCTTCTGTGCAAGAGCCAGTGGGACCGTGAAGTTCACAGACAGACTCCAAGTGAAGTCTTGACACACAGAGAGCAATATGGCAAGTAGGTGGGGTGCTTCCTTTCCTATGCACTGGCCAGCTTCATCCTAGAGGACACTGGAACATGGCCTTAGAGCTAAAGGCTCCTCTGCCATGATAGCTGGGGAGACCCCAACTCTGAGGGCACAGGTGCTTTCAGAGGTTATTTAAAAAGTGGCTATGTAACAGGGGACTCACAACATTGTAGCTGGACCCTTTAAGGCCATGGCTGAGCCACATGTGGGGCCTTAGTCAGGAGTGCTGGGTCAGGGGCTCAGTCTGGGGTTGGGGTCAAGAGCTCTGTTTGGATGAGATCAGAACTTGGATTTGAGACTGAGGTCAGGCACATTGTTAGGTTGGGTTCCAGGGCCAAGAGGAAGGCTGCAGTCCAGGGTTGGGGTGAATGTTTGCTCAGCCTCATTCGGGTATAGGAGGCATGGTTCTCTGAAAAGCTCAGGTAGGGACTACATCTGCTTAACTCTGTCTTCTGTGCAGCCTTGGGAACTAGCACACTAACCAGCCACAGCAGAATGAATAAACATAAAGACACTAGCCAAAAGGAAGAGAGTGGTGGGAGAGATTGGCCCGCAGCTTCCTCTGTTTCTGGCCCAGCCCCTAGCCCCCAGACCTTTTCTGCCCATCATAAAGCTCCTTCCACTGGTTCATGAATGAACCATCACTGCAATAAGTACCAGGTAAATCATTCATGAAATGAAGCCAGTCTTACTTGGCTATCTTATTTCTGTTCACTGGGTGGGCGGGAGGAAAAAAATTTGTTTCTTATTTGCTGTTCTTTCCTTATGAAAATCTGACATATAAATGGATTTTCCTAAGCCAAGCAGGAAGACTACAGTGCATGGTAGACCTATCAACTTGATTGGCACTTGTCAATCAATGCAAAGTTTTACCAAGATCTGCAGCTGACAGCCTGAGGGTGCCATAAATCAGTAGAATTAATCTTCCAGCTACGATGTGTCTACTAAAAAAGCAAGAGGACAAAAATGAAGGATAAAATAAGGGTGTGGAAACCAAGAAGTTCTGGATCTCAGAACCAAATGGCACTGACAGAAACCAAATTCTTCCTCCTCTGATATCTGAATTCACTTTTGACCTTTGCTCTTGGCTGCTTTTCAAGGCTGAACACCAACCAAATGCAGAGGTGGATACAGAACAAAAGCTGAATCATCATTTGTTGTTTGTATGTTTATTTTTTTTGTTTTCTAATCCACGGTCTTAGTAAAGCGTGCTGAGAGTATGACTTCTAAAAACAAATGCACAGCCAGTAGTTTCGCTATGAACATGTACTTGCCTTTTCCAGTGGGGATGTGAAAAGCAGTTAGCAGGCTACCAGTAAGGGCACTTTGCAATGTAAGGCTAAGCCCCGCCCCCTTCCATTCTTTCTTGCATCTGCTCCCAAGCCACGCCCCCTTCAGCTTTGGCTCACACTGGCCTTTATTTTTACCTCTCAGGACAGTCCAAACTTTCCTGACTTGGGGCTTTTGCACATGCTAAAATCTCCCCTAGAAAGCTCTTCCAGCCCTCTTTACATGGTAAAACCACATTCTTCTGCTCTCACCTTTATATTCTCCCTTCAGAGAGGCTTTCTGTCAGTAATACATACTGCTGCTTTAATATTTTTTTTAGTACCGTGCTTATATTCATCATAGCTTATTTCTGTCTTTAATTATCCTGATTTAAAAACAATTTATTTGTTTAAATTAATTTTCCCCACTAAGGCAGGGATCACGACTATTTTATCTTCCAACACAGTCCCAGCATCTAGTGCAGTGCCTGACACACCAGAGTCGCCGGAACGTATTTGCTGAAGGGAATGGATGAGGGAATAAGTGAATGAATAACCAAGCAATAAACAGAGATACTGGTTCTCTACAGAGCCTTAGACAAGTTATTTTCCCTCTTTGGAGTTCATTTCCTCCTTTGTAAAAGAAGTGAGATTCAATTAGTTCTAGCTCGGTTCTGCGTCTGAAAGTACACATTTTCTTACCGTTTTACAGCTGGGAGAGTGAAGACATGGAGGCATGCTGCTCAGCCCAGGAGCTGGCACTCTGGTCTCCTAGACCGTTTCCACCAACTGAGAGTCTGTAGCAAAAGCCCAGCTGCCTTCTCCTCAGAGATGCACCCTGCCACCCCCGGCATTTAGTTTCCTTGTACCAAAATGACATCTAGTTCTCTTTGTACTGAAATTTGATTTCCCTTTCAAGATTTCTCAAAACATGGAATGAAATAGCTCCTGCTAAGAAATGGTACAGGCCCCTTGAATTCCAGGTGAAATTCTGAGAACAAAAGCATTTCCACTCTCCTGGGGTGTTCTTTTTGTATGTTCTTGCTACAATTAAGAGTTCTAGGAGAGGGTGGGGGTGGAGGTTAGGGGAAAGGGGGAAGGCTGAGATTTAAACTAATTCTGGGGGAAGCAGTGAGGAAGGAGGGAGTAGAAGGCACAAATATAACGTGGAACTGGTGAGAGCATTTGAGGAAAGATGAACATGAAGATAGTGCGCCCGTTTTCTTGCTTTGGCATAATGCACTCACAGAGCTCCATGGGGGGATCCCCACCTGTCCCAAGTCCTGTCTGCAGCCACATTTCCTAACAGTAGCCCCAAGCACTCTGCTATCTGTGGCCAACTCTTTCTTTCCAGATTTCCATGCTTGTGTACATATTCCTGAGAAGTGTCCCTCCACCTCTGGAGAACTTCTCACATCCTTCTAGACCCCAATCAGTTGTTGACTTGAGTGGGCAGCCTTCCAACCCTTCCAGAAAAAAAATGAATTACTTCCTCCTCTGAGTTTCCAACTTACTTTCTCTCTTATACTTCTCTTGATATTC
>PVKM010029979.1:0-17504 GCA_004027735.1 Carollia perspicillata | reverse complement strand
TGGGCTCCAGATTAGCAGTCTCCTGGGCTCCTGTCGTATTAGGAACACAGGGTGGCTGCTTTGAAATTTGGTGTGATTGGGAACGACGTTGAGACAACAGGGGCACAATGGAAGCGAGCTTGGTGCCATCTGCCTCAAAGCCCATCTTAGTCTCCATTCTGTGTGTCCTCTGTGATCTCACCTGTAGTAACCGGACCCCTTGCTTGCCATCCCTCCCTGACTCCTTGCCCGCTCCACCTGTCTCAGTGATAAGCTCAGAGAATTCGTTATGGAACAGACCCTCCTCCCTGCCCTCAAGTGACTCCTGGCCTCGCAGGGGAGACCAGCAAGGCTCTTGGCAACCCGGTAGAAACAGCTATGGAACGGATGAGAAATGCTGAGAACACAACTCTCTCCCTGCTGGAGTTTCAGCCCAGGCTCATGGAGCAAGGATGACCAGGTAGGAGAGGGTTAGAGTGAGAAGGGACACATTTTCTAGAAAAGAACAGACTGTGCCCAGGCAAAACCTTGGGACTGGAGGACAGTGACCAGAGCTGAGGTGGGTTGGGGGCCCATGATGGAGACAGATAGAGAAGGACCTTCACAAAGAAGGACGTTTCCTCACTGAGCACTGACCACACGCCCTCTGGGTTAGGCCTGGGGGTGTTCTTGCCCATGTCTGGCAGGACAGGAAACTGCGTGTCCCAGCAGCCCAGAGCAGAGCCAGGATCTCGGGGCCCGTGGTGGTGGGCTGGGTCTTGCTTTTGAGCTTACCGATGCTCCGTGGGGTGTCTAGGCAGGGCTCTCTGATCTCTGTGTACCTGGTGGGGCCCTGATGTGTGTTGGGTGCAGGACGCTTGCCTCCCCCTACCCCTGCCAGGCTCACAGCCCCTGGGCACCCCTCCTCCAAGGCCATCCTGTGGCCACCCGAGGCTGCGGGAGCCGGTCACGCTTCCCCGCTGCGCACGCGTGTGTTTACGTTTCTGCCCCAGACGGCCCCACTGGCTTCCAGAGCATTTATCAGGGCCTGTGTATGTTTTTCTTGTGTGGGATTTGAAATGATTTCTTTAAACAAGATCTAAACTGGGATTGATTTCCTCTCTTTATGTAGAGTGGTTTGTTTTGTAATACGGTTCTTTTCACAGTCTAAATTGTGGGAACTGGGGAGGAAAAAAGAGAATTTGCTGACTTCATATAAATACAAATTACTTTATCTCTCTTTGAAGACTCCCATGTCTTCTCCTTGGAAAGGCTGGAGTCAAATTCTTTGGGGGTCCTTTCCTTGTCAGAATTGTTAGGTTGAGATTGATACACTCGCCGCGAGACTTCCATTCTGGGACTGAGAATTAAAAACAACCCTGGCCTTTGTATGGTGCTTTGTACTTTTCTTCAAATCCATATCCATTACTCTGATCTTCGCAGCATAAAATTCTCCTTAAATATGATGCTCATAACAGCTCCAAGGGGTGAAGGCTTGCTGGTCTGACTGTGCTCCTGACCTGGGAGGTACTGGATCCCTGGCTGAGTCGCTTGATCATCCAGGTGTTGATTCCATGAATATCTTTCAGTGCCCACGATGTGGCAGACTCTGAGCTGGACACAACCCTGAAGATGAGCTACGCACTTTTCCCATCGACGGTTTGCATCTTCCTGCCCCCAGTGACTTGCAGGTTGTCGTTTCCCTGCATGCCCCCAGTGACAGGGAGCTCACCGTCTATAAGGCTGGCCCTGCCCACTATGCACGGCTCAGATGGTTAGAATCCTCTCTTCCACTGAGCCAAAACCATCTCTCTGTGTATTTCTCCCACACCGCCCCTGACTGCCCACAGCGTATCGAAGCGTGCCTTCACCTCATCCTCTCTTCTACGAAATCGTCTTTGTTCTGCATGGTGCTGACCTCTGGCTTTTTAAATCATACATCAGACCTGGCCAGCTTATCACAGGGCAAGGCCATCTCTTCCCTTACTCTGGGCCTTATACGTGGATTAACATGTCACTTGCCTTGGCTCACTCGGAGTTAGGTCATTCTTGCTGAATGACATCAGCTTCATGCTGACAAAACCCACCATTCTTTTCCCTACGTCTTCCACTTGGGTCCTTGGACTGGACTCAGGAGGTAGATTTCACATTTATGGCCGCTCTGTTGAACCCCACGACGCGAGGCCCGTCGCCCAGCCTCCGCAGAGCCTGGGCATCCTCACGTCATTGTCACTCAAGGTTACCTATCTCCCACATATTGGGCCAGCCCGCCACCCACTTTCTTGCCAAGCACTAATTAAATAGTTACGGAGCACTGAGCCCAGGAGAGGCCCTCTGGTTGGCTTGCTCTGGTTCATTAGCAAATGAACCTTGCATCCTTGCTATTATCCAACTTGTCCAGAAGGAGAACATGACCTACTTTGTGGGGTTCATTTCATCTCCTGGATCTTCCTGATATCCCAGGCCGGGGAGCCTGTTAAGAAAGGAATGACATTTAAAATAACTTATTTTTAAAGCTCACAGGATGGTTCCCAGGGCACAGTGCTTTCCTGGTGTCTCTTCAGGTGCTCTGTGCACTTATCTATTCTACAGAGGATTGGGGTAAGTTTTCCTTTGTCAATGGTTGCATGGGGTTGGGAAAAGGAGAGTCATAAAAGAAATTAGAAAAGTCGGTCACAGGCAGAAACAGAGGGTCCCGAAAGCTGCTCTGAGGAGTCTGTAGTTTGTCGGCAGGTCTGTCTAATTTGGAACAGACCCAAGATACAATCTCAACCCTTTGTTGATTTTGGATTCTCTCTCTCTCCCTCTCTCTCATTTTTATAAGGTTTCCAAATAACGGTCTAACAAGTTGCGAAGCCGAAAGCCTTGATTTCCAGGTTGTGTGTTCTGTAGCAGTAAATAAACCCTTCTGGGTTTAACCACACACTTTATCTCACAAACTGTAATTCTTGAGAATGAGGTGAGGGTGCTATTAATAATGATGCCAGGACTCTAGAGGTAACCTAGGCGTTCTCGGGACAGATTCCATGGAGTCACACTCAGCACTCCTCCCCAACACCCTGGGATACTCAAGTCTCTGACTCAGAGCAGATGGGGATCACGTTTCACTTTGACCCTGCATGGGGCTGCAGGGGTGGAGAGTGGGGGCTGCGGGTTTGGCCAAGAGGCCGAGTGTTTTGGGTTTGCGGAAGCCTCCGCCTCATTGTGCCCTCAGCGTTTTCCTCTCACCGGCAGGGCTGCGTGCTTTAAGGCCAAGTCATTTCACATGGCTTGGGTGCCTTCACACTCAGCTCGCTGAGACCATCCTTGGACAAGCTTCTTGCTGTTGAATGAGCTCTCCCTGTGGACGATGCCTCGCTTTGAACTCAGATGCCTGTTTATTTTTGGACTGGAAATGAGAAACTTAGAATTCCATGGGGCAAGGGCTTGGAGCCCTCTGTGCGGTGACAACCCGTGGGACTGGGAGAATGATAGACTGGGGAAATGCCCCTGAGGGGGAAATGCACAGATGCACAGATCCTTTCGTCCATGGGGCTCATGGTACAGAGGGGCAAACCCGGGTTCGAAGAGAAGGGAGGGACTGGCTCAAGGTCACCCAGTGTTTTCTCCCTGTGCCATCCTCAAGCATATTAGTCTGCCTGGTGTCTGTAGCAAATAAAGCAGTGCAACATGACTAAAAATCCATTTAATTACATACAACCTTGAGTCACTCGTGGTTCTGAGAATGTTCAAGGCTCTGTATGGACCCGCACAAAATCTCCGTTGTGAAGTCCAGAGTTGAGTTCAAGCCCACGCACCTGGAAGGAAAGTGAGGACCACAAGGGTCGACGCTGGCTGTCCAACCGAGTCAGAGAAGGGTCTTGTGGCCCCCGGAGATGAGCAGCGTGGGCCCTTGGGACGCTCTGTGTCAGACACCTCATCTGCCCCGTCTCCAGTGCTCATCTGCCTCCTCCTGGGAGCATGGTCTGAGGGTGGCTTTTCCGGGCGGGGATCCTCCAAAAAAGACCTCGTTTCTATATCCTCCGCATGTTGAGAGGTGCCATGGTATGTGGGAACATGGACTTTGGCCTCAGACAGGTTGGGTTTGAAACCTGCTTCTTTGATCTTGGCCAAGTTACCATCCCTGAGACTTTGTCTCAACTCAAAAACCATCATGTCAATAATTCCCATCTAGGTTAGTTGTATTACATGGTGTGATGTCTGTCTGAATGTCGTCAGCTTGGGCCAAAGTCACAGTCACTGCTTCCTTAGGTTAGTATTACTGTCACTTTAATAGAGGGTTTCTGAGCTTCGGCACCAATCGGCATCTTTGCTGTGGGGGTTGTCCTGTGTTCCGCAGGATGGTTCGCAGCATCCCCGGCTTCTACCCGTCAGATGCCAGGAGGACATACCCCCAAACTGTGACAATGAAAACCGTCTCCAGATGTTGCCAAGTGGCCTCTAAACATTTGCTTTTACCCTAGAAACGTGTGTTCAGATGTTCGGAGACAGAATAACAAATTGGCAAGTAACCAGAAGGCAGGGACAAGGGGGGCAAAGGGACACAAAGCATTTTCTTTGCGGAACTTTCAAAGGAAGTGAGAGTGGTCGTCTCACAGCTGAGGAGGTGCAGCCAAACCGGAGGCCTGACTACAGACACCTGTCATTTTAAAAGGGTGTGGTTGCGTTTTGCACGGGGCCAAGGGAAAGACACCTTACAACATGAATTGGCTGTCTCTTACAGTGGGTGGTCTTCATGTCCCTGGAAGGTGTCAGGTGAGGACTCTAGCAGAGTCTCTACACAACAGTAACAACAACAACCACGGCCTACCTTTGTTAGGTGCCACTGTGTGCTGCGTGCACTTTCCATAAATCGATTCACTTAACCTTCCCAACAACCCTTTCAGGTATGCACTATGATTACTCCCACTTTACAGATGAGAAAATTGAGGCACAAGGGCCTCAAATGAGTTAAATCACTCAAGGTCACACCCGGCAATGTGGCGCCAAGTCTGAGCTCTTACAGCCCGTGAAGAGAGTTTGAGCAAGAAGAGTTTTCCAGGTCCTGAGACTCTGAGCTTTTAGGGAGCTCCCTGCTGGAACCATCCTCAAGTAATCTGCTTCTGGTGGCCTTTAGGTCATGCTCCACCTAAGGCCAAGGAGACAAGACACTGCTGACTCACTGTTCCCCAGCTGTGCAGTCTGGGAACAGAGCCAGGCCGCTCGTCCAGCCCTGGTGGCAGGTGCCGGCTGCTGCGGTTTGGCAGCCGGTCAGCAGCTGGGACGAGGCCTCAGGGGATGGCCGGTGGGGATGGCAGTGTGTCCACAGCAATCCAGGCTCTGGCACCCTTCAGAGACGGGTGGCTCAGGGGATAGGAGAGAAACGCAATCCAGCGTGCAACAAAACGGAAGTGTGGAGGAGAAAAGCTCTCCACAGACTTTGCTCAGCATGAGGGCTGTGAGCAGCTGACTCCCGTCTACTTTGGTGACTCTCCTCTGGGGCTCCGGTGGGGGGGGGGCTGCTGGCAAGCCTCTGCAGCATCATTCATTCCGTCAATGTTTATTGAACACTTTAGTGCCAAGGCAAAGAGGTTCATTCTCTTCTGGGGGCGTGTCCCTAGCCCAGTGCTCCTTGTTCCAGGAAGCCTTCTCCACCTCTCCCCATCACCTCCAGTGTAGGTATTTTGTAAACCTTCCTCCGACAGGCACACTTTTGCTTTGTTACCCCGGGACACATGTCTGAGTAGGCTCCATCCACTAGAGGGGATCCCGTGAAACCCAGTCAAGCTGACATTGATTTCTGTACATCCACTTGGTATTTGTTGTGCAGCAGGTGCTCAATTAGGAAATGAATGAATGAATGAATGAATGAATGAATGAATGAAAGGACTGGACTGCATTCATATTGACTTTGTTAACAAGTGCAGAGAGAAAACAGTGCATGAGCCCTGATCTCAAGATGAGGGGTTTCTCTGTAACATGCATAAATATACCGCTCCACCAGGGAGACCTGCCAGCTACCTGTCACCTTTGGTTTCTGGAGAGGAAGCTCAGCTCAGCTGTCCCCAGGGCCTGAGTTTTCTCCCCCACAAAGTCACTTTCTCATTGTGCCAGTGGGACATAACCACTGTCTGCCCGTTTTGGTGGCCTGGCCCTGCGCCCAAGTTCCAGGCGCCATCCCTGTGACTGCATGATGTCATTCCTAAAATGATTTCCATCTTCTCGAGGTCAGCAGCCCCTGCAGGTGTGGTCTCCTTGTGAGACAGGCATTACAATCACCTCCATTGTACAGAGGGGAAATGCTCATAGTCAGGAGAATACAGACAAGAGTGCGGCCGCGTCTCAGGGCTCCAAAGCAGCCCAGTTACAGCTCTCGAAGCCAGCCTTGAGCTGGTGCAGTCAAGGGCTCCAAAGCCCTGGAGATCTTTCTTTATCTTTTCCATCCAGCTATGGCCCAGATTTGCTTCTTCCTTTTCAAATGTCTTTAAAAAGCACTTAAAGCTCAGAAAGCTCCTGAGGTTCTTGACGCAAGTTTGTTGCATCTTTCCCGGATTCTCTCCTAACTGGACGACTTGGGACAACTCGAAGTCTCTTGTTATGGGAAGCTGCAACGGATTTGGTACAAATGGGGCTTGCTGGTAGAATGAAAGCCCTAGGGCTGGCTTCTGATTTCCCTCAGACCTCGTGTGTATCTCCTAAGGAGGGTTTTGAGGAGGGTATAGAAGTCTCCTCTCTTTCAGAGTGGGACATTTGGAAGAGACAAGGGACAAAATCTTGGCACTGGAGAAGCAGTCTGACAAACCCTGTTGCTTCTACTAACTGAGGAGGAATTCCATGTGAATTAGTGGTTCCCCAGCTTGTCTGATGATAAAGCCTGCCGGATCAGAACCTTTCTGGGGGGAAACCAGACAAGTCCACATTTTAATGTAAGAGCCCTCCTCTCCCCTCCCCCAATTTTTGTCATCAAGTAAGACCCAGAGGGAAAAAAGAGCTTGAATTGGAGACTCAATTCATAGCTCCTTCATCTTGGACTTGAAAGATCCTTAAGGAATCTATGCTAATGATTTGATAAGACTCAAAGGTCAAGAACCCAGTGATTGCAAGAGAAGGCTTCAAAAAACGTTGAAGATTTCCACTCTTAATTTTAACATTATTTATTATTTTACAAACACTTTATAGCACTTACTATGAGCCAGACACTATGCTTTACAAATATTTGCTCATTTAACTTTCACAAAACTGGGCAGAGGCCCAGTGAGGTTAACTCACTTGCCCAAGGTCACACAGTTAGAAGTGGAGCAGCCGGGGCAGACTCGGGCTGTCTGGCTCCAGAGCGTTTGATCTAAACCACTAAGCTATATGTGTTTAAAAAAAAAATCTCTTTTCATTTGGCCACAGAGCAAATGCTCTCTTCATAATCATTGTAAAGTAAACGCTACGTCTGCGTGATTTCAATTGAGTGCTTCGCCGGTGGGGTCCAAGTTAGCGGTGCTGTTATTGTATGTGGAGCCCAATCTGACTTTTCCATTTGATGGAAAAACATGCCTATTGTTATGGCAATCCCAAATGCTGTGTGAAAGCTTTAAAGAACAGACTCCAGCCTCTTTGTTTCTCACCCCAAATGTTGAAACGAACCTAAGAGCTCTGCCGACTCCTGACAGTTTTAAGTCTCCCTGTTTCAAATATTTCAGACAGCTTGGGAGCAAACAGATGATATTCTGCTTCTTTCTCTTGCATAGTTTATTTTTAAAGCATGCATCTGGCTGCTTTTTTGTTCCCCCAAGCCGGGGGGAATGGATCCCCAGAAGGCGGGTGTTGGACGGAAAATTTCTCCTTGAAGGCAGCTCCATCATTTGGGTCTTATCTCTTAGTGGGTCTTGCCCTCAACCTCAGTCTCAGAGCTTGAAGGAACCTCTGACCGGCTGAGTCTCCTACACATGCACAGGAAAGATGTTGGTTATTTGCATGTGTTCACTCTCCCCATGGGGCAGTTCTGATTGTGACAGTCCAGGTCAACTAAAGGACCTTTTTCTGGCCGAGAGAGCCTGTGGTCACAATGCTACCAGCATTACTGAGCATTTGCTATGTGTCAGACCATTGGCTAAACATGATGAAATGATGCTGTGAAGCAGCCACTATTATTACCCATTTTCAACATCAGAGACTGAGTCTCAGGGAATACAAGTATTCTCCATACCAAGGTCATGCCACTCATGAGAGCAGAGATTGGAGACTGGGTTTGACACCAACGCCTCTGCTCACTGCACTCCTCCACTGAGTGAAGGTTCATCCTGACTCTCATGTCTAATGCAGCACCCTGCATAGTCTCTGTAGAGCAAGCGAGTGGCAAATTCATGAGGACAAAGCAGCTGGGAGAGACCATGTTTGGTCTTAGAACTTATGCCTTGATTGTAGGTGTGGCCTCATGGTTTCTTTTTTCAGGAGTCTGAAAAAAAAGGAAAAGTGCAAGATGTGTAATTCAAATAGTCTTTTGGGATTATATGTACGTACTCTCTCCATAATGGCTTTAATCAAAGATCATGTGACCCAAAACAGGTGGTTGATGTAACCCACGGGATTTTTAGTGATACTACAGCACAGACTGGCTGTCACCATTTCCTCTTCTCCCTGGGCATGAAACTAGACATTTGCTGACTCCCTTGCAGCTAGGCAGTGACACAGAATACAGCTGTAACCAATGGAATGTGCTTTTTCTAGCTGCGGTCATTAAAACAAAGCAAAATGAAATAAAAGTCCTGCGTACACTCTCATACTTTTCCCCTAAACTGATCCTAAAGGCTCAGTGTTGACAGTGAGTTCAAATTGGAAGGAGCTCATGTTCCTGAGTCACTCTCTGGAGAAGAGATGTGTACTCATCAAGATCTTGAAGACTGAGACAATGTCTTGATCATCTCTGTACCCCAGGGCTTACACAATGCCTGGTACAGAGTAGGTTAAGTGTTTAGTGGGTAGTGAATGAACTATATAGGGATTATAGAAAGGATCATCACATCTGCAATATATTTTATCCTTACAACTATGTAAGAGCAATACTACTATGCTTTTTTATAGCCCGGGCAACCAAGACTTAGAGAATAAAGTGAGTTGAATAGTTAATAAATTCTGGACTTGTTTTCCTGAGCATGGACTGTGGCTGAGAGGTCAAAGCTGGTATGTAGTTTAATCCATGACTAACAACAAGGCAGGATGGGGCTTTGGGCCTGGGATTCAGCTATAAATTAGTCAGTAGGGTTAGTGGCCCTACAAGCAGGGGCACCCAAGTTTTTTTCCTTCTAAAACCTCCACGCACCTCAGAATCACCTAGAGATTTAAAAAGTAGAGTTACTAGACCCCTGGATATTCTCTTTTAGAAGGTCTAGAGTGAGTCTCTAGAATCTACATTTCTATAAAGGCCTCTAAAGAATTCTATATGTAGCCCGATCAGCATCCAAACTGTGGAAAGGAAAGGGGTGTCCTCATCAACCAGATAAAGCTTCACACCCCAGCTCTGCCAGCTCTTAGGGGTAGAACCTTTGCCATGTGACGACCATGTTGAGCTTCAGTTTCTGCATCCATAAACTGGGGGGTCACAACTCCATCCTCACTGGGTGTTTGAGAGCATTAGGTGACATGGTGCATGTTAAAGTCCCTGGGAGCAGGGGGCCTATCCCCTCTGAGGGTCTCTGGGGCCCAGCCAGAACATTCCAACCCTGGGGCATTCTGACATCATAAGTCTCCTTCTTCTGGAGCTCTCTAATTGGGTTCAATCTTCTTAGCTACAAAATGGGGATAATAATACATAAACCAAGTATCACCCTGCCCCTGGGTATCTTCAACACATACGGTCTGCTGGGGTCCCTGATTTCTAAGATTCCAATAATGCTAGCTGTAGACTTTTTGTGGCTGCCCTTTGTCAGACAGGGAAAGCTCCTTTCTATTTGTAGTTTGCTAGAAAGGAGAGAGATATACATCTCAATGTTCTTTATCTTTTCACCTGTTGATAGGCACTTTCGTTGTTTCTATGTCTCAGCTATTGTGAATAATACTATGATAAGCATGGGGTGCAGATATCTCTTTGAGATCCTGATTTTATGTCCTTTGGCTATATATCCAAGAGTAGGATTCTTGGATCATGGGGTCGTTCTAGTTTTAATTTTTGAGGAACCTCCATACTGTTTTTCATAATATCCTGGCCAATCTTCTTTTCTTGGAAAACTCTCACCCATGGGACCCTCCCAGATCACCTGGGAGATTCTCAGGGATTTTCAGTTTTCTCCGTTTCTAAATCATTTCCATGTGCAACATCTCTCTAAAGGTGCCCATCCTTCAAGGGGGCGTATCTGAGTCTCCAGGGGGTGACTGAACAGCCTACAACTTTACCATCTGAAAAACCACCCCCTAGCCTGAAGGGCAGGCCTCCCTCTCTGTGCTGAGAGAGAACCTCTGATGTAGTTTGGGAACGCTCGTTTTCTAGATAGTGAAATGCAGGCCTAGAGCGGGAAAGAGGCCAGCTGAGGGATCACAGCTGAGACCAAAGCTAAGGATGTGGGATCCTGACTTGTTGGCTCTTTAATAATAAAATAACCATAATTAACATTTATTGAGCACTTAGTCTAGTCGATGACATTCTGCTAATCCTGTTACATGGACAAACTCATTTATTTTTCACAGTCACCATTGGACCACGGCATGCTGCAAGAAGTTTTCAAACATACAGTACCTGACTATTTAGTCAGGGACACTGACCTCTTTTCTCTTAGGTTATCAAATAAAAAATGACAACAGCTGGCACAACAACAGCTGTGGGGTGTGAATGCCCTGTCCGGAACCATAAATACATAGGTCATATAACAGAGCTGCATCTTATTGGTCACGTCGCATAATAAGGTTGCATCTGATTGGTTAATTCTTGGCACCAGAAATCCTTTTATACGAGTATAGGCACCCGATTTTTTAAAAGTCAATTTGGAGCAAAAAAGGGTAGGTAATTCCTATTATTTTTGTAAATCGGTCAAAATTATACCTAAGTTTTTGGCGGATTGGCAAAAATATATACTTTTGGTGTGCTGCAGAATTTCAATAATTTGTTTACATGTGCCCTGAGATGAACAAGGTTGAAAACCGCTGCCATAGGAGATAAATAACATGGCCATAGAGCTCAATTCACAGATGAGGAAACTGAGGGATGGGGAGGTTTAGTGACTTGCCGAAGCTCATGCAACTAGGGCGTGGCGAAGCTAGGAAGCTGGTCCGAGTGTCCTGAGCAAGGGGCCTGTGTGCCCACCCATGTGGCTTTCCTGCTTTTCTGGCTCTCCCCCAATTTCTCAGCATCAGGATCCCTCTACAGCTAGATGGGCGAACTTTGGTCTGTCATTTTCCTTTTAGGGGCACCTTCTCAGACAGTGGGGTTCCTCAGTGTTAGTGACTTTGGCCAGGCTGTCTCAGTGCTTGCACAGAGCAATCCCAAGGTGCCAAGCCCCCTGCCTGTGTCCTGTTCCCACGGAGGAAGGGCCCTGCCTGGGCCTGGCCTCCTATCCTGCTGACTTGGCCACCTTCCAAAGCCCACATCCTCTGAAGGTCTCAACACCAGGAACCCTTCCCAGCTCAGGCAGCACCCGGCTGAGGGGTAACCCGGGGCATGACTGACAATGCATCTAAAATTACCCCAGCTGAAGGCGGTGCTGCACCCTCCACCCTTCCTGCATTCCTCCCCGAGGCTGGACCAGCGGCCTGCCCAGAGAGAGGCCCCTCTGCATCTGGGTGGTTTCTGTCCAGGCTTGTGCTCCCAGCCACTGGGCTCCCCCTAGGCTGGAGTGCGGGTGGGCTCCCCGAAAATATAGCCAATGTGAAGCAGGCTTGCCATGGGGGTGGAGTGCTCCACCCCAGTGTCTCCTTGCGAGCTGTGGAGGGCCTCTGTTTCCTCCCCTGGGATCACATTTACTTAGCTAACTCCTATTTATTTCACAGGTGTTCTTTGCATAGATGCCCCTTCCTCCAGGAAGCCTTTCTGGCATACTTCCTGCACCCATCTGGGTTGCATGCCTTTTCCCAATCAAAGCTCACCCCGCCCCTCCAACCTTAGGACTTTTTTTTCCAGTCAGTATCTGCTTGTCCATGAGTCTGACTCCTTGAGAACAGGACTGTGGTGTTCCGAATCCCCAGCACAATGCCCGACACATAAGCAATGTTTGCTAACACTCATTCAATGAACTAACGAAAGCAAAGCCAAGGATGAAGACTGACTACAATAGTCAGTCTTCATCTTCTACTTTTCAGATACCCATAGACATAAAAAAAATGAAACATTCCACTGTTCAGGTGTTAGCGAAGAAACATGCCTTATATAACCTTGTTTTAGGACTTGCAAACCCATGCCTGTTTCTGCTGATGTCTAAATTTCTTCCCACAGGGGATACTCAGGATGAAACTGTGGGACGTCACTGCCAGCAGCCCGCTGAGAGGTCTTTACCCCTGTTTTACAAAGAAGAATATAGAAGTTCAGAGAGGTTCTGTAACCATCTAGGGTCACACAGGCAAGAAGTAGATTTGGGGCCATCTCACTGTTCATAAGGCCTGTGTGGGTCTTGCCTTCACTGGGCTTTTGTGCAGGTTGGAAGACACACAGGTACTGAGACAATGACACGTCATTGGGAAAAGTATGGGGACAGAGGGAAGGGGGAAGTGCTGTGGGAGCCTGAGGGGAGAGGGAACTGATCACAGGAGAGTTTGCCAAGTGAACCGGGGTGGGAGGTGATGGCGAATGCACGCGCAAGGCCAGGAACGCAGGCTCCTCAGGGAGACCAGACGCTGTCCCTGCCTTGTGGGCAGCTGTGGACGTGGGACAGTGGTCTGGGAAGAGTCAGCCTTGCTCTAGCCCATCTCTAAGGTGAGGTCTGTGTCTGCCCACTGAACTGGCAGCTTTCCCAGCCTCCCCTGTTCTCCCAACAGTCGTCATACGATCAACTCTTCTTACTTCCTTTATCATCAAACAAGCCGAATTTCCTAAACACGGGGATTTCTGGAAGTATGAAAGTTTTGCCAAGACCCAGAGGACAGCCCTCTGGCTCGGTCTTCAGGTGTGTGCTGCTCGGCCACCTTGCTGCTCCTGGGCTGTGTCTGTCCGTCCTCCTGTCCATCCCTCTGGCCTGGCCACCTTGTCAGGTCTGGGCGGGAGCCCCGCTGGCCTGCCACAGAGTCTCTCCAGGGCAGTGATGGATGTGCCCTGGGATTAGTCCACTTTCCCTGGCCCCGGTGGTGCCAGGAGTGAGCGCATTCCTGAAGGGCCTGCGCTGATGGATGCCTGGGGCGTGGAGGGGGTTTGGGGAGAGAAGAGGCTCCAGTTCAGGAGGGATTCCTAACATTCCCAGGGATGCCCCCCACCCCCAGTGTCTGGGGCTCTGGTGGACAGACGGCTGAGAGAGCAGGCCCAGACCAGGTGGGGGTGGCCGGCAGGGTGCCTTAGTCTGCACCTCCCTACCCCAGCGCCCCGGAATGCTTGTCATCTCTCTTCTAATCGCTCACAGGCCGGGTGAGAAAGAGGAGGTGGCACTTGTGTGGCCTTGGCTCTTTCCGGTTCAGGGGGAGTAGTGGCTGGGAGCAGCTGGGGGTGGCCAGGGGAGAAGAAGGATGACGGCCTAATGAGGCTGGAAAGGAGGGTGCTGGATCTTCCTGAATCGCACCCTACACATTGGCGATGACACCCAGAGTGGGGAGAGTGGCCCACCTCTGAGCTTCCAGACGTAAAGGGTCTCTCAGCCTCCCTTCCTCCACCCCCTTCATTTGGTGGCAGAAGGGTCTTAGGCTCCAGGGCACTTAGCAGAACACTTGACTTTTTGTTTTGGGAGCAAACGGTTCTTTCTTTCGAAGGTATCTCTCACCCTCAGCCTCAGTTTCCCCAGCTCTAGAAACGAGAGTGTTGGACGCAGCGGCTCTGACATCCTGGGACCTCTAAGAGCCATCGCTGTGGACCACACATGAGAGGGGAGAGGCGAGTGGGGATAGTTAGTGGTCTTGCTCTTGCTCTCCAGGAGGGCCTTTGGCAATCCAGGAAATCTACTGCACTGGTGCCTGAGCTCCTGAAGCCTCGTGGCAGAGAGAACAGTCTCACACAGACACAGGAGGAGAAGAACCATTCCTTGTGATTACACACTGATCCACTGAAAATTGGCCTGGACACATACGTTGCTTTTAAAATCTCAGCATCCTTAAGAACGCTGCCGAGACCCACTCATGATGTATACAAAACACCTGAAAGTATTCTTCATGCTTCAGAGATGTCAGAGAGCCCAGGGTGGGCTGGCGCTATTTTTCGTCAACCAGGGAGCTAGAGACAGTCTCCTGGGGGAAGAGACCCTTGTATACGAGCTGGAAAAGGATTGGCGGTTATCGGCGCGGCCCCTTGCCGGAGCTTCCTGAAACCCTCTGAAGCAGCAGAGTGTTGGGGTGGGCGGTAACATTCTCCCCATTACCTCATCTCCTTTGTGGTCCTCTTTTTTTCTGGTCGAATCAAACAAAAACAAAACCTTGGCCAACGTTATCCTTCGGGGCTAGTCTATAATAAGATGAGCAATTGGGAGGAAATCCCAAATTAGCCCTGCATTAATCAGGTCCTGTCGCCAGCACGGATGACTCAGTTGCCAATCGCTCCAGTCCTGAGTCCGCCCTGGCGGCCCTCTCACAGGCGGCTCAGCCAAGCCCACGGAGCACAGCACCGGGCATCGGGTGGTCGTCGGCGCGGGTGGAGAGCTCGTGGGCTCTGGGGTCAGGCAGCCTGAGTTTAAATCATGGCTCTCACCTTCACAAGCCTCAAGTCCAAAGGCAAAAACTTCTTAACCTCTTTGAGCCTCAGTTTCTTTCCATGAAAAGAAGGGCCGAAAGCACCCTTGTCAGAGGGTTGTTGTAACAAATCAACGAGATAAGGTATGTAACAGTAGACCTAGCATTATTCCAGGTGCAACGGCTCCTTTAAAATCTCATTTTCCTCCCCAACACCAGGCTGTAGCTCCCTGTGCCATGCAGGGCAGTGGATAGAGCCACCCTGGCCTCACCTTGAGCATCTCAGTTCATCTCCTTCTTGTGTGTGTCCAGGGCCAGCCCAGCATGCTCGCTGTCCCTGTCTCTACCTTGCCCGCACGGCACTTTGCACTGTATAGCATGTGGTCTGCACTCGCTCATTCGAGGGTAGGATGCAGGAACCTGCCAACTCCAGAGCACAGGCCCCGCCCTGGGAGGAAGCAGAAAAGGCCTCTGGGGAAGGAGGAAAATACTGTCCACGAGGTGCGCGCATCTGTCCATGTAGCAGGCTGTGCCACCTTCGGGCTTGGTGGTCAGTGGTTGGGGGCATCGAATTCTGTGCGAAGTAACAATTATTGACTTCATCACGTTGAGTGGTTTGTTCTGAAAAACCTAACTTCTCCTTGTGAGTGGGCATAGTGGTCTGGACAGGAGACACGTCGAGAGGTGGAACAGAGGAATAATCGCTGGGGGCTGAAAACCCGAGTAGCCCTGGGAAAGCAGACCGGGGCCTGGACGGCGTGCTGTTTTCAGAGCGCATCGACGCCGTGAGGGCAGTTTGCAGGTGCTGGTGTTGCGTGCACCATGTGGAAGAAGTTGAAATGCTCACAACCTACTTGATGGCACCAACACAAATGGTTGAAAACACGAAAGCTATTGCTTTAAATGGAAAGTGCCAGTAATGGGGAAGATCCGCCTTTGTGGAACAATTTACGTGCCTCGCAGGCAGAGGGCAGGGCGTGGCTGCAGGAGCGGTTTCCCCTGTAGCCTCCACGAGGAGGGACCGTGTGGGTGGGGAGCGGGGCGGACGGGGGCATATGAGAGACCTCTGCACCTGCCACCCGGTTTTGCTGTGAACCTAACACTGCCATGAAAACTACAGTCTTCAACAAAATAATTTTGAAAAGGGTAGCATGGGTGAAGCTCAGGTTGATTTTGTACGTTCCTATTTCTAACTTG
This sequence comes from Carollia perspicillata, assembly GCA_004027735.1. Lineage (NCBI taxonomy): Eukaryota > Metazoa > Chordata > Mammalia > Chiroptera > Phyllostomidae > Carollia > Carollia perspicillata. The sequence goes on along the minus strand of PVKM010029979.1, from coordinate 1,595 downwards.
GACAAGGTGACGGTCACTTTGACTTCCGACGGTTGCAGAATGTGCCTCTTTCTCAGCCTCCATGGCCTCACTGTAAACTGGGGACGCACCACCGCCTGGCTCTCAGGGCTACAGTGATGAGGACACCACCCCATCACCACAGGTCATGATGACAAAGTTCTGGGCCAAGCGCCCAGCCTGGGGAAGAGCTCAGTGCCATCGAAGTTCTCATTAGCACTATCGTGCTTTGGATTTGAAGGGAAAAAATCAATTTTGAGAACCCGTGACTGCCTTTGGACAGCACCCAGGAACTAGAGCTTGATTTAGGCCAGAAATGACGGTCCTTTAGAGTCCCTAAGGCTGCACTCTCGGGAGGAGTCAGCTGCCTCCTGTCATGCAGCCTACTCATGGTGACACTCCCTTTTTTGTCCCTTCCCGGCCAGGCCGTCTTCTGTTCCCTGTGCCCTGAAGCTCCGTGAGCCTCTGACAGCTGGGAGGGAGAAGAAGGACGGTCCCCTGAGCCTGGGAGTCCTAAATTGGGCAGGAGTTGATGGGTCCCTCAAGCGAGGCCTGTCATCTGCAGTGACACTTAAGGTGCTGAGTGATGGCCCCTCTGGGCCTCTTCAGCCGCCCACAGGAAGCCTCGCAACCCTGCAGGCTGCAGACGAGGCGGTGAGCCCTGGGAGGCAGGGCCCCTGTCTTCTTCCTCTGCACGCCCACAGGTGGGCGCAGGGTGCGGGAGGAGGTGAGGACAAGGAGGCAGGCAGATCTGGCTTCCGGAAGCCCGTGGCTCTATGGGAAGACTCGAGCTGACCGTGTCTGCTGTGACAGCGTCCCAGTGCTGTTGAGTGCCTGCCACAGGACCCCTCGTTTGAAAACACTCTGGGGGCCGCCAGCTGCAGACGTTGAGTCTGAGGAGGGAAAGGCCGTTTGGGATGCTGGGTGCCGCGCCATCATGCAGTGCCACCATCGGCTTCCCTTTCCTCTCACGGGGACAGGGTCTTCAGTCCTAGCTCAAGTCCACGTGCTCCGTCCTCGAGTCCCAGTCGGGCCAGCCTTCTTCCCCGGTGGGCCCCCATACAGGCTGTGCTGGGAGAACTTCCAGTTTCTCTTGGTTGGTTAGTGCCAGGGACCAGCAGCCAGGAGCTGGGAGTGCCAGGCCCCGGGTCACCGGGACTGTGAGTGGGTGGTGCGCACAGGGTTGACCCTGGGTCTCCGGGCTCCCAGACCAGCCTCCACCACCCCGAGCTGGCACTCACGGCCACATGGCCTTTCCATCCCTCCATCGATCAACACCACAGCACATGAACTGAAACGTTTTATCTCCTGATAGGCGGTGGAGGGAGTGTCTACAGGGCACCTTCCAAAAATAATATTTTTACTTTCCAGCAGTAAAATACACAGTATCCATTCTTGTCATTTTTGAATCTCTGGCAACAACTCAATGCATTCTTGTTGAGAACAATATAACAATCTGACTTCTGTTTTGGCCCCTGAGTTCTTTCGTCCCTCCCCACAAAGTGTGAAATGTGTACTTCCTGACCCTCCGACCGCAGGTCCAGACAATGGAGAAACAGCAACGAGCCACGCCAGCAGCAGGTGAGGCCACCGGCACC